>CAAKHB010002175.1:249044-276642 GCA_901007665.1 Aeoliscus strigatus
GTGTTAGATTAGTAACAGAAAAACAGAATACAGTACAATACAATAAAACAATACAAAACTAGTGACAGGGATACAGTATGACACAAGGATAACACATTCTCACTGCATAATCAATCATCAATGGCTAAGATAACAAAAAGGTTATTGAATAAAAACAATTATTTTATGAACAATTAGTTTCCTGTCTTTCAACAGAACATACAACCTGATCTCTCTTGTTCAATAGTACCATTTCAGACAACGACATCCTAAAAAGTATCTCTGCTTTCGCCTTCACCAGCCTTCCCCAACTCGCTGATATGTAAGTATACACCCTTCTAAATGTTTTGTTATTTTTTTCAACCAGCATGTTTGTATGTTTGGTCTTTGTTATGGAACAAAAAGTGCAGCGAATTTTGAGAAAGAAACAGCCGTAGTCAAGGTGGCAGGGTCAAATCCATTAAAATGAGAATGAAAAAAACTAAGATCTGCAGGTTTTAATACATTTTAAATTCTTTTACACATGTGTTTTAGTGAAATCTCACAAAACATCGAATTGGAGAGTATCCGAGCTTTTGCTTTTTCTGATCTCCCTGAAGTCACAGAAATGTATGTATCACCAGCAGTTCTCAATCTGAGACCAGCTTCAAACGTTATGGACAATAAAACTATATTTTTTTTCCTTTCAGAATCATAACAAAGTCAAAACACCTGAGACACATCGATCGAGATGCATTCAGGAATAATGTGAAACTACGGTATCTGTGAGTACTCAACAAAAGCACGCTTTTCTACAGTGTTTTTGAGTGTGTCCTAAATGGGTCATGGGTGACAGGCCTACTTTTGACAGCTCCCCCACAACCAGAAATATCCTTATTTTATTGAGCTTGGATTCTCTGGACAAGAGTGTCAAATGTCAGACTTGATCCAAGATGGAAAAGAAACAAGGTTTCATATGATGCCTAAGGGCAATAATTTGAATAACTTAAATGCTTCATATTTTCATTTTCTATCTTTCATGCCTGCTGTTTGTCCTAACGGCTTAGATCTGGGGCACGTAAACAGATCAGTTTACAGAGGAAAATCCAAATGATGAAATAATTCACTTAGGTCAAAGTAGAACATTGTACTGTGAATTACAGTTAGGAGCATTTGTTCTTATAGTAACTGTTTTTAATGTACCTAAAAAACTGAATTCTATATGCTGAAAAAGACTGAAAGGGGTTTATTGACTGTTGGGGGTTAAATACAAAGTTATTTTATCTACTGATATTGAAAAATAAATGAACCAATTCAATTTTAATTGAAAACAACAAACTTGATTCTATTTGAAATGTTATATGAAGGTAACACAAAAGAGGCATAACAACTAACCTGAATTCTGCCTTGTCTTGTGTCCCAGAATCCTTTTCACTTATTTCGTTTTGTCCTTAAATGAATGAAACATTATTGGATTTGGGCGCAGTGACTTACTGCAGTGGACGTGTCCTGTTGTTTGGAGGCTGCAGTGTGAACGTACTAACATTTGGTGTTTAATCTGCACATCACAGGTCCATCTCGCACACTGGGCTGAGAATCTTTCCAGATTTCCAGATCCACTCTGCAGCCCACAGCTTTCTGTTGTAGGCTGGCACTCTCTCAACACAATATACAAATGAGCAAGAGCAGACCCACACACTATTATTCTGACACGCTTTTATATATATATGCTGTTTTATTAAAACATCATTAGATATACAGAGAGGCATCGCACCCTGTAGCTGAAACATCTTCAGCAACCATCTGTTCATTCTTATAATGACTAAATACACATTTTAAATGAATGTTGCACTTATCTACTCCTTTTTAATTGGTGTTTTGTATCGTGTGTACTGTATGTGCTGCCAAGTGAGCTGCAGGAGGACAACCACATAAAGGAAATCCCTGCCAACGCCTTCAGAGGTCTCTGCACTCGAACTATCTCTGAGATGTAAGGGATCCATCATTGCCTTTTTAGAAACCTGTGCACCACCCTCACACAGCTCCACATGGGCAATGGACGTGCTGCGATGAATGTTTCCCGAAATGCTCCCTGCCCTCTTTGAACACGTTCCTTCCCCTGCTCGTCTATTTTTTACACCTCAAACACTCCTACTGCTTAATTTCCTCTAGCTTCCTCCACATGAAGATTCCTGTTGAAATGTATGAAGCACCAGGCTCATGGAGAGCACTGAAAACATAGCTACATTACATTTTATGCTACCAATACGGCTTGTACAACCATTTGAAAACTGGTTCAGTTTATGTACTAATGTCTGACTGCTGTATAGTTAACGACTGCATATTGATTATAGATTAAAGTTACAGTATGTAACATTCTCACATTAAATTTCCGCAGAGGACTAGAACTATTTTATGCCTGAAACACTTTACCATAATAATAAAGGGCCTTGTGTCCATAATTCACCACATAAAGAGTTCTCAGGTCAATGAGTAACTCATAACCACTCTTTGTTATTAACAATCATCATTTTATTTGAATGATCACATCATTCTGCTCCTCCAATCCCCATGAGCCAAAATCACTTGTAGATGAGAAAACAATACAGTTCTCTATATATAACTTCCGACATAGTGAGTAAAGAGTAATTATTATTATTATATCTAGAGTGACATTATATATATGTAAGTCACCCAATCACAAGTACTCAGACATTGTGCATATTCACAGTGCAAGTTGTCACCGTGCAAATAAGAAACATAGAAATTAGCTTTTAGCTATTTCATTTTCTCTGGGAAAGTTCTGTAACTTGGCTTTGCTTGCTGTTGACAGACGGCTCTCCAGAAATGGCATCAAGGAGGTGGCAAGTGACGCTTTCAACGGCACAAAGATGTACAAACTGTGAGTCACAGGCATGGACATAATTACAAACAAAAGACTTCTGGGGGAGTATATGAATAGATCAAATATATTCATAAATAATTTGCCAGCTCACATATTTCATTTCCCTGTCCCTTTTTTTCTCTCTTAGGTATTTGGAAAACAACAAACAGCTTACTCACATCCATCCTAACGCCTTTGCGGGTTCCAGTGAGTTGGTGGTACTGTAAGCAGGACATCCAACAGTAACTCATGCCAACATGATTCACCATAAGTGTCATTTCATTTGAAGTTCATCTCCAGTATTGTAATGAACTACAGTTGTGTTTAGTCGGTAATTAAATGACATCTTGTGGTAACATGCACACCCCAGCACTGACTGCTTCTGTAAAAGCAGGACGTTTGTCTGCTCAGAAAGGTGTATTACCTGTCAGTCATGAGAGGAAACTGAAGAAAAGCTCGCAGATGGCTGAAATTCAAATCCCTGCTCTGTTAAATACCCACTTGTTTGTATTTGTGCATGCAGGAACATTTCCCACACTTCCCTCAGCTCCCTGCCAGACTCCATCCTTGGTGGACTGGAGACGCTGATTGCAGAGTCCACGTTCAGTCTTAAAAAACTTCCCCCTCCGCAGCTTTTCACTCAACTCCACGAGGCTTTTCTGACATATTCATCACACTGCTGCGCCTTCGATAACATACGCAGGAACAGGTAGATAATGATGACGCTGGTGTCTTGTTTGACTAAATAAATTAAGGCTCTTTCTCCAATTGAAAAATATTACTTTTGGAAATGTGTTTTTATAAATTTGTGGCTGACACCTTACAAGGAAGTTCTGGTTTGGACCTGTGGAATTTGCATGTCTGTGTATAGATTCCTCCAGGTACTTCAGACATGCAGTTTCAGCATCAAGATCAGCAGCAAATCTGCGTGGAAATGTTATTATCACAAGTTGCAACCAACCACATTCCTTCATCCACAATTCACGCCCTATTGCATCTCATTATAAGACAATTACAGTTCAGTTAGACATTATTCTTACTATTTTTCCATTGCTGCTCATTTGCTGTAACGTTTAATAACAAATGTCCTAAACGACTGATGAGTGTAAACATTGTTTTGTGTTTGTGTGTTAGTTCAGGATGGCACCCCCTGTGCTCCGGCCCCATCACCTCAGCTAACCCCAGCCTCTACCGAAAGTACTGCTCCAACTTCACCTCCATCACTTGCAGCCCAACGCCAGACAAATTTAACCCCTGCGATGACATCATGTCCCCTGTCCCTCTACGGATCCTCATCTGGTTTATCTCTGTCCTCACTCTGCTTGGGAACATGGCGGTTCTCCTCGTCTTATTAGGTACGAGGGAGAAACTATCCCTGAAAGGAGGAATGATTTAATAAATTCATGCATGTCCGTGAGCATCTGCTTTTACCTTCTGTTCATGAACATGTATGGAAAACATGATGATGATTTCATGGGGTCAGTTCACTGAACATTCAGAATTTCAGTCCTCTGTGGAGAAATGTGGCTGTGACGAGCAGTGTAACTTTTTCTGTGCTTTTCACTGTTTGTCATCAGGCAGCCGCTCCAAACTGACCGTACCTCGTTTCCTCATGTGCCACTTGGCATTTGCTGACCTCTGCATGGGCATCTACCTGGTAGTCATAGCGACTGTAGACATTCTCACACGTGGCCAGTACTACAACAGCGCCATAGACTGGCAGGCCGGCCTGGGCTGCAACGCTGCCGGCTTCTTCACGGTGTGTACACCGGGAGTCCATTAGAGGCGTAGTTTATCACTGCCCTTCATCATTCTCACCTTTGTTTCATTCTCTGACTGTGTGTCACCTGTAGGTGTTTGCTAGTGAGCTCTCGGTGTTCACCTTAACTGTGATCACTCTGGAGCGCTGGCACACCATCACACACGCACTGCGCTTGGACCGTAAAGTCCGGATGAGACATGCCTGTATCGTCATGGCAGCAGGGTGGATCTTCTCCTCCCTGGTTGCTTTCCTTCCCACAGTTGGCATCAGCAGCTATGGCAAGGTTGGTAATTCAGGATAAGATTAACAAGGCAATGGTGTTATCGCTTGATTCATCACACACATGTGCATATATTTCAAGTGTTTATTTCTTTATGTTTTGATGGTTGATGATGATTTGATGATCCGTCTGTGTGGGATGAATCTATGTATAAAAAATGTTCACTTTTTTAATTGATTAACTGGAAAAAAAAAACAACTTTGTGATGATATTCAGTACAATCAACCTGCTGAAATATCTTCTTGTACATGTTTGCGTCATAGGTGAGCATCTGCCTGCCCATGGATGTGGAGTTTTTGGGTTCTCAGGTCTATGTGGTGTCTTTACTCCTCCTCAACATCCTGGCATTCGTCTGTGTATGCACCTGTTACCTCAGCATCTACCTGACCGTCCGCAATCCCTCGTCAGCTCCGGCGCACGCCGACACCCGCGTGGCCCAGCGCATGGCAGTGCTCATCTTCACCGACTTCATCTGCATGGCTCCCATCTCCTTCTTTGCCATCTCAGCTGCCCTCAAGCTCCCTCTGATCACGGTCTCTGATGCCAAACTCCTGCTGGTCCTCTTCTATCCAATCAACTCGTGCTCCAACCCCTTCCTGTATGCCTTCTTCACACGCACGTTCAGGAGGGATTTCTTCCTCCTGACAGCTCGCTTTGGCCTTTTTAAAACCCGTGCACAGATATACCGGACGGAGAGCTCCTCCTGTCAGCAGCCGGCATGGACCTCTCCGAAGAGCAGTCCTGTGATGCTCTACTCCTTAGCAAACACATTAAGTCTTGATGGGAAACAAGAGAGCTGAATGTCACACAAATGTGTGCAGAGACTGATGGTGCATACAACACCAATTGACGAGCTTCTTTTCAATGAATGTTTGGCCTCGATAAACCTCTCATGATTTGACCACAATGAATTGGTGTGTGTGGTAACATCACGGTAAATGCCGTGCATTTATATCATTTTTGGTCACATCCACACTCACTCACATGGGCTGTGTGCCCAAGGCCACACAGCTCATCTGTGTCTTCCCCAAGGACATGAGATCATGGAGTGGAAGAGGATTGAACTGGTAGCCTTCCAACTGCTACATGACCAATATACCTCCTGGGCAACACTGTCACCAGCAGCATCTTCAACCCATTTCTCCTCACCAGACTCCTGACCTCTGACCTGCAAAAAAAAGCCATAGAAGCCTTCTGAAACCATGTGAGAACTACCACTGTTTCTTCTGTAGTAATTGCTGTTAAGTTGACTGTGGATGCTTAAACTGAATCAGGGGGAAATGTCCCTGATGATTCTTTCTTTGTTTTCATATGATTAGCATGGCAGACGGTGATGTTTACTGCATCATAACAATTTAGGTTACAAGTAAAAGAAGAAAGATGTAGGAAAAGCAAACTGAATATGCTGTCATTGCTTAATGTAACAAATGACTTCCATCTGGTGTCAGGATACCGCCAAAGATACTGGTGATATCAGCATATACACGTCAATAAATCAACATTCATTTAGAGCCATATTTATTAAGAGGCACACCGCTGGGGCCTTCTCATTAATAATCTCCTCATACACTCTTGTCTGCTATCGCTATTGTTCCCTCAATCACATCTCTACCCATCTCTGTTTCTAAGAATGATGCAGAATTATGTTTGTATTGCGATTGTGTGTGTGTGTTCATTTTAACTGTAAAGTAACTTTTTATTCCTCTGTGCAAATATACATTTTAGGGATGTTTTGCAGTATAATTGCTTAAATATCTTTTGTGCTTGACTTTTTTTCCCTGTGGTAAATGTGCGTACACAAGCAGTCATAATAAAATGAATAACCCTCTCACACAGACAATAAATTGAGCTGTGTTTTTATCTTGAAGTGTGATCCTTCAGCACATCCAAACGCATTCAAGGACATTGTGAATCCATGAAACTCGACTCTGATGGTGTGGGAGGGGAGACGACACAGCTGCTCTTTCTGCTTGGAGCAGGACTGATATGGTGGAGAGATAGTGACACACACACACACACACACAGAAGCAACACAGATTTTCAAGGCTGCAGCTGCAGGAAGGAATGCAAGTCCATCTCATTGACATGTATACACAGCCTCCAACATGCCTTCATCTGGGTGCATTTGCATGTATGAGACATCAGGTGGCGCTACTTGTGCACAGTTGACTAAAATCTCTGCTTCTACAGCCTGTCAAATAAAAATACATCACTCTTTTCAACAGCTTCTGCAATTGTGGAGATAACACCTGATTTAATGACACAAAATAAGCTGAGCTTTGATGCATACATTTAAATCATTTTCACATTAAGATGTATTTACCATGAGAATAGCAATATTATAACATATCCTCATGGCTGCTGGCCTTCATGACTCAGCAGCACTCAGCAGGAACAGTAGGAGCGATATGAAAGGTTACACATAAAACTGTTTTTGAAGAAAGGCCTGAAAACGGGACCATGGTAGCATCCAGTTAAAAATGATTCCAGCGATGTAGTACAACCATGGACGAAGACACTTGTTTTGCAACCATTACAGAAAATGTTAAATCAGTGCCGAAGGCATTTATTTAATGTTATTTATCTAAACATCTATCTACATGTTTGATAATGGACAGACTAACAGTTACTGACTATGTTCAGTTCAGAGTTGAATGGTGTTTGGAGACCTCATACACAACCACACCACATCATAATGAAAGAAAAAAATAAATCAAGCTAAGGAAATAGAGAAACATTTAAGTCTTTCCTCAGTGTCCTCAGCTGATGTGGTAATGGACTAACTAGCAGTCAGACAATGTCCTCTAGTGGACAAACCACATAAAAACGATTCGCAGGGTTGTTTAAAGGGACAGTCAATATATATTGCTAATAGTGACTAAAATGAGGACACCAGAGGGGTCAGTGCAAGAATTATATTTTGTTCTGTTTTTTTTAAAGACTATAGTTATTTTAGTTATCTTGTATTAATGTTAATAAAACATCACATTGAATATTCAAATGTTGTTCCTGTAAATTGTGCTTAATTGTTCTAATGTATATACATATAATATTCATGAATTTTGTTCAATTTTGTTATTATTTATTATTCAATCGTGTTTTCCCCTCAATTCTTGCTTTTCTTCTATACAGTTTCTTTCTTTCTTTCAATAAAGTAAAAAAATGCATTTATAAATTTATGAAATTTTACTGAAAACTTTAAGCTATGAAGACACACCCAACACATTTAGTAACACATGAAATAAGCCTTAGTGTAGAACTAGAAAAAAAGATTACTATTCCATGTAGACCATGTTTATTGTTAATACAACAAATTAAATTTAATTAATGAAAAACTGAAATATCATTGAGACTGTTTGAACTAATTTTTAAATGTTGAAATTGTTAATAATGATTGCTGGGCTGAAACACACCTTCTGTCCTCCGTGCGCCATCACACATTATGAAACATTTTGTCAATCATGAATTAAATGTGTTTAGTTTAGAAGCATGAAAAGAATTATATCATATCAGAAATTACCTTAAATAATATACATATTGCATATTAATTTTAATATTCAAATATGATACAGGACTATTCCTGGTGCAAATTGTTGCTCATTATATCATTATTAGCTATATATAGAGAGAATATTTGCCATAAACATTATAGATTTCATCAAAGCTGGTTTGTTTTGATTAAGGAATATATTTGCAGCTGAATTAGTGCATCTAATCGCCGCTTGACCGATTTCGAACCCGACAGAAAGGTTGGTCGGAGCTGCTGATACGAGGCCTCCGATTGGCCAACCCCTGAGGAGCGTATACAACACCTAATGTGATTGGTTGAACAGACACTCGGCTCTACTTTTTTTCTCGCGATTGTTTCCCGTGTGGGTTAATGGCTCCTCCTGCTACAGACAGAGTCGGAGCTGGCATCGAGCGTTGATACTGGGGGAGCTGCAGCACCACGGAGGAAAAAAAGCGATTACACCCCAAATACCAGCGGGTTCTTGATCGCAGTTGTTTAGGTGTATCCGTCAACTGGCTGCCCGGACGGTAGTGTTGGCCGAGGGCTAAAATTAGACGCGGGTGGTTGAGGATAGCAGTCTATTTTTCACCAACCAACTCCCCAGATGAACTCCGTCAGAGCAACCAACAGAAGACCCAGGCGAGTGTCGAGGCCGCGCCCGTTGCAGCCCGAACGGAACAACGGGGACAGAGGTAAGCTGGGCCATAGTCCTCTTCTTATAGAAGGCGACGCCGTGACATGGGGCGGCAGCGCTCGGGTGGCTCTTGTCTGTCCCACTGCCCCGTTTTTCATACGTAGCGTCGGCGAGTTTCAGCAGGAAAACCCGAGGCTTCTTGCTCTGTGGCTTAGGCCAGGCCGCGCTTTGTTTGGCTTGAGTGATTGGGACTAGCACGTTAGCTCGCTGCTAGCGGCCGCTAGCTAGCTGCCTGTCTAGGTGGAGGCTGGGGGGTCGTCTTGGCTTAACGTAGTGCGTATGTAGCTAGACGGGCAACATTAATAGCTGATATTGTCGCAACCTCAGCTGGAGGTAAAGCTATCGTATGCAGACGTTCAACCCAGGGTGTTCGTGTCTGCTTGGCCATGACATTCCCAGCTGTCACTACCGATTGTGAGGGTGCAAATCTGCGATGTCTTAGGACTGCCATTTTTGGGGTGTAACGTTATCAAAACACAAGCGGTGAATGGGGGGTGGTAATGGTGGCTAGCTGCCCCGGCTTTTAAAGGCCACACGGATCAGCTGCGAGGAATGATTCGGGTGAAATCACCGTGTCCATTTTGTGCGTAGTACTACTGCAGTTCGGAGTGAACATAGACAGTAGATGGAACCATCCCCTTCCTCGTTCTTTGGTGCCTGCTAGCGCTGGCGCGATTTGTTTACACCACGGATTTGCCAGCTACGCAGTTGAGTTTTTAGCCATTAGCCTCACGTCTGATCGCCCTCATTCTCGGCTATTAATTCGACAGCACATTTTAGGATTTGTCTTGTGTCAGACTCAGATATGCTCATTGTCCGACATCGCGTCGGAAGGACCAGACATGGTCCGTACTCATGTGGCTGCAGAGGTGCATCTGCCATTATCAATCACCAACCTTTGTCTGCCTTTCTAACATTAGCCTGTAGGTAGAATGCAGCATGTGAGCTGAATTCACATCATGTGTCTACAAATGACCATGCATTATTGTACATGTGTTTAGGGCTGCACCCAGTAGATTTCTTTTTTGTTTTCCCCCATTAATTATCTCTGTCATAGCAGCTCTCTGTGCACACAAGTGGAGCATGTAAATGAAATCCTTCCCCTTCTGTCCAGATGAGGAGGCTCCCGCAGCAGCTGCAGCAGAGATGGCCATTGAGGAATCCGGTCCAGGAGCTCAGAACAGTCCCTACCAGCTTCGACGCAAGACCCTACTTCCCAAGAGAAGTGCTGCTGCCTCTGCCACCGCCTCTGCCTGCCCTAGCAAGGGCCCGATGGAGGTTAGTCTGAAGCATTTGAGAGCTTTTGTTTCACTGCGGTGTGAATTTCTTTGTATACTTAAGCTGGCTGTGCCATCACCTAAAAGAACATGTTATTTGTGAAAAAAGTAAAACTGATTGGTTTAAGTGCTTTTTAGTGCAGTTTCTTGACATAAAGTTCATAGTCACCTCGTCTTTTTCTTTACAGGGAGCTTCCACCTCATCAACAGAGGCCTTTGGCCATCGAGCCAAGCGGGCACGAGTGTCCGGTAAGAGCCACGACCTGCCAGGTGTGTGTTAAATCTATGCAACTGGGGCAGGGAGAGTACTTTTTAATTTTACTGATGTCTTTTTTTGGTGTGGTTACACCATATTGTTTGCAATCAACAGCATTTCATTACTTTTTATGTGACATTAAGGAAGGAATTCTTCATTTCTTTTGTTGTGTCTCTGTGTCTGTAGCAGCGCCAGCAGAGCAATATCTGCAGCAGAAACTTCCAGATGAGGTTGTTCTGAAGATTTTCTCCTACTTACTGGAGCAAGACCTCTGCCAGGCAGCTTGTGTCTGCAAGAGATTCAGTCAGCTCGCAAACGACCCCATTCTATGGTCAGTGCTGCCAGAATCTCTGTTATAGCTCGAAATATCACATCTGTGAACTTGAGGATCACTGACATCGGTGTCGCATGTGGTATTTTCTGTTATTTTCATTTCTAGGAAGCGTTTATACATGGAAGTGTTTGAGTACACACGTCCTATGATGCACCCTGAGCCAGGCAGATTCTACCAGGTCAGCCCAGAAGAGCATGAACACCCAAACCCCTGGAAAGAGAGCTTTCAGCAGCTGGTAAGTCAGCCTTCTTGGTGTTTGTGCTTATTGTGATTTGCCTGAATGTTTTTGTGGAGACCTGGCTTGTGTCATGTCCATTCAAGACGACAGTGTGTTAATTGTAACAATACAAGTGTCAATCAAAATGATTTAAGCTTTTCAAAATGTAATATAGAATAAACTACTAAAACTAGTCAACAACATAATTGAACAGTGTATACTAAATGATTCTTGGTCATTTAGCATTGATTTGGGACCCTTTCCAGAAAGCATGTTGAGTGAAAATAATGCGGTCGACCTGCCTCACCTGACTGTACATCACTGGTTCAGAGCTTTCCTAAAACAAACCCCACGACACCCATGTTCTTTGTCATAACGATAGCAGCCCTATGTGTAATGTACCTGTACTGCGATTATTTCATTGTTGTGAAGATGACATGAATCTTGTTCCGTTAATACCAAATTGATTAGCATGCTTTGTCACTCTGTCCTTCGACTTATTTCTTCAGCAGTCTGCAGGCAGTAGTATGGTGACCGTATGAATGGATGACATAACTAACAGCAATGTACGTTGCCACTGGTATTTTTTGTCTTGCAGTACAAAGGTGCCCATGTAAAACCCGGCTTTGCTGAGCATTTCTACAGTAACCCTGGCAGATACAAAGGCAGAGAGAACATGCTGGTAAGCCCAAAAATCATTCCCAAAGAGAGACGTCCTGAAAATGAAATTGCTCTGTGATGAAGTTCATCTTTTCTCTAACAGTATTATGACACCATTGAAGACGCACTGGGTGGGGTGCAGGAGGCCCACTTTGACGGGCTAATCTTTGTCCACTCTGGCATCTACACAGACGAGTGGATTTATATAGAGTCTCCCATCACAATGATTGGTGCAGGTAAGAATGCTGCCTTCGCTGTCACTTCCTGGTGCTGTCATACGCTGTTGCTACAACTGGCGGCTGTTTGTGTCCACGTATGAGATTTTCTTCTCCACTCTCTTTGCAGCTCCTGGTAAAGTAGCTGATAAGGTGGTGATAGAGAATACTAGAGACTCGACGTTTGTTTTTATGGAGGGCTCTGAGGATGCCTACGTAGGATACATGACCATTAAGGTAAGCAGACCTTGAAGCCTGAATCCCCTCTATGTAGGTCATCACAGAACTCTGCTGACTATTAGGTTTCATAATAGTGGTCATATTTAATTCAGACTGGTTCACTTTAACTAAAACGCACTGATTATTTGGTCAATGAATAAAAAGTGACATGTTTATACGTGTCTATAATCCAACGCCTACATTGCTTGTCTTGGGTAATCCTTAATATAGCGACAACACTTTTTCAGTCATTTTCATGAAGAATGATGCAAAGATTTCCACCCGCAGTTGTCATCATTTATTTCAGTTTGCACAGCTTCTGTAAGATACGGCCCTTTCCTAATTATCACCTGCTGCAATCAGCTGCAAGCATTATTTTGCGGCAAAGCCTTCAGTAGGGAAGAATCAGTGTGCGTTTGGTGGGTGGATGGAAGCCTGATGTGCTGTCCGGGAACACAGCCCTTGTCTGACCTCTGCTGCGCTTCTCCTCTCAGTTTAATCCAGATGATAAGTCAGCACAGCACCACAACGCCCACCACTGTCTGGAGATCACAGTCAACTGCAGCCCCAACATTGACCACTGCATCATCCGATCCACATGCACAGGTAACGCTTGTTTAAAGGGGCTGTTTGCCACCGTACAGTCATTTAAAAAAATTCAATGTTAAATTAGCTGCCGTGTTGCTCAGTGTAATTTGTAAATATACATATTTTCTTCAACTATTCAGCAACATTTTCATAAGCATAGTTTTTTTTTCTTTCATCACCTGTCAGGAAATTCACATGCTAACATTGCACATCATTCCTTTCCTTAAACAGTTAGTGCACTGCTTTCCATAAGGTTTTTTTCTTTTCACTCATACAAACAGGCGATTGCAAGCACGTTTTCCTGTCACAATTGCCGACACGCTTAACAGCTCAACCCTTCAGTAGACACAATTTTTAATCTAATCTCTCCTATCTCGTAAGCAGGGCGCATATTTGTTTTGAAAAATGTTGTTAAAGTGTCCGTACTGGTTGGTATGACCTAGTATGCTGACAAGTTTATGATTATTTTAAAAAGCCCCAGACTTGAATCCCCAAAAGAGTGTGTTCCTTGTAAATCTGTTTCCTAGGATGACAGGCACATTTTAACATTTGGGTCATGGACTGAATACCAAGAAACCCTGGAGCAGTGGGGGGGGGGGTTGTGTGTTGGCAACCATATTTATTATGTCAGTTAGCGTCATCTGAAGTTTTGGAAGATTAATTGAAACAATAGAAATCTGTGCTAGGCTAATTATACACTAATGTTGATTTTGAATGCATGAATATGATCATGCGACACAAGTGTGTTTGGCGTCACGTTGTGTGGAATCGTCTCCATAACAAACTATTTTCTGATAAACAAAGGGAATCTAAGCTCAGCTAACATGCTAATCACTCGTCCTCTCTGTGTTCAGTGGGTTCCGCTGTGTGTGTTAGCGGACAGGGAGCGTGTCCGATCATCAAACATTGCAACATCAGCGACTGTGAAAACGTAGGACTGTACATCACAGACCACGCACAGGTAAATACCCAAATCACTTCTCTACTCACACACTCGCACCAACTGAGAACACACGTCTCAATCCAAGCCGTATTTGTTCCAGGGCATTTACGAAGACAATGAAATCAGCAACAACGCGCTAGCGGGGATTTGGGTAAAAAACCACGGTAATCCCATCATTAGACGGAACCACATCCACCACGGACGAGATGTGGGCGTGTTCACTTTTGATCATGGCATGGTATGAACCTTTTTGGTGACATTGTTAGGGACGTGATTATAGTTCAGACCTTTTACCTACAGACTGACCCAGCTGATTCTTCTGTCTCTCAGGGTTACTTTGAAAACTGCAACATCCATAGAAACCGTATAGCAGGCTTTGAGGTGAAGGCCTACGCCAACCCCACAGTGGTGCGCTGCGAGATCCATCATGGCCAGACGGGGGGCATCTATGTCCACGAGAAGGGACGGGGACAGTTTATAGAGAACAAGATCTATGCCAATAACTTTGCTGGTGTTTGGATCACATCAAACAGTGACCCAACGATACGGTAAGAACACACACACACACACACACACAGGAAACCATTGTTGGTCTGTTGCTGGTTTTTACACCAACCATCTTTTTGTAATCTGTGCATCCAGGGGAAATGCTATATTCAATGGTAACCAAGGAGGAGTGTACATATTTGGAGACGGGCGGGGTTTGATAGAGAGTAATGACATCTATGGTAACGCCTTGGCGGGAATCCAGATCCGAACCAACAGCTGCCCAATCGTACGGCACAACAAGATCCACGACGGACAGCATGGCGGCATCTACGTGGTAAATCGTCCTCCGAGCTGCAGATGGAAAGTGTCCAATGCGTCGGAACCCTGCTGATGGTTGTTGGTGTTTCAGCATGAAAAAGGCCAGGGGGTGATCGAGGAGAACGAGGTTTACAGCAACACGTTGGCCGGAGTCTGGGTGACCACAGGCAGCACCCCTGTCCTCCGCAAGAACCGCATCCACAGCGGGAAACAGGTAAAACCAACGACCTTCAAGCCCCGTTTAGGCTTCTGCTTTGGACCGATGAGGCCCTACGTCGTCATGTTGCTGCAACAACTACAACGTCTGCCAGTTTTCACTCAAAAGTCATATTTTGGACGGTTGTTTTCGCTCACCAGACACGGTGCTGCTCCGTGATTGGTTATACAGTATTTTCTTTGTTTACATCAGGCGATAGCGACTGAAAACGAGCGTCTCTTGTTACCTTAGCAACTCCAACAAGCTCGGCATGAGTTTCACGTTTTCGGTCAAAATGTGCCTGTGTGTCTGTTTTGGTCGGTTTTCTTTTCTCAATGAACATTTCGTCCCACTCCAAGAGCTGGGAAAGTCATGTGACACAGTTGCTGACGTCTGCGGGGGTCGCCGTGATGGCCAAGCTGCACTGAACACTCCGCTGTCGTCGACACGGACATTACGCCGCCCTTTTTGACACACAAGCATAATTTGGGCTTTAGATGTTAACGCGGAGTCGGCTGATGTTTGGGGTCAAAGTGGTTCTGGATGACCCACTCCATTACTGAGCGGCCAGTACAAGTACGTGCTGCCAAATATGCGATGCCTCCGTCGTCTTAGTATCAGGGATTAAAGGGAAGAACTGGCCTGACGCGATGGAATACTTGGCCCTCAGTGGACCGCTCTCATGGGACACGGTCGGTGGCGGTCACACTGTGCACTAAACCCACTGCCACAGCGGGGGTGGAAATTCATGGAGGAGAACGTCACACAGACATGTGCTTTAGATGTACAAATCTTGTGTTACTTGCAAAAAACCCCTCAAATCTGTATCGTGTGTCCTTTAGGTTGGTGTCTATTTCTATGACAATGGGCACGGTGTGCTGGAGGACAACGATATCTACAACCACATGTACTCTGGGGTTCAGATAAGGTCGGTTGATCTGTTCGCACTCGTCATTTTCAGTCACAATTACTAATTTATGGACGGTAAGGGATTGTTTGATTTTACCAGGACGGGGAGCAACCCGAAGATCAGGCGCAACAAGATCTGGGGGGGTCAGAACGGTGGAATTTTAGTCTACAACTCAGGTCTGTGTTTTCCTTTGAGCCTTAATCTGCTGTGAGATGTGTGTACATGGAATCAGGATTCGATGTCTAATCCTGATGTTCGCTGTAACAGGTCTAGGCTTCATCGAGGACAATGAGATCTTTGACAACGCCATGGCGGGGGTGTGGATCAAAACAGACAGCAACCCCACTCTGAGGCGAAATAAGATCCACGACGGCAGAGACGGAGGCATCTGCATCTTCAACGGAGGCCGAGGTGACCGCCACGCTGTCTCTGTCTGCAGGAACACAGCGTCTGAGTGTCCCCTCGTTTGGATCGTGAACTCTTCTGCTCCACAGGTTTGCTGGAGGAGAACGACATCTTCAGGAACGCTCAGGCCGGTGTGCTGATCAGCACCAACAGCCACCCAATACTCCGCAAGAACCGCATTTTTGACGGCTTCGCTGCAGGTCTGGTTTATTTCCAACGTCTCTGATTGCTTTTCTACGTACGCTGTACTACAGAGAACACTGTGGGATCAGGATGTGGTCTGACCACAGGTGTTGACTACGTTGTCTAGATTTTTTAGTATTTTGTGTTTATTTCTCTTTCCTCTTCTCTCTCCAGGTATTGAAATCACAAACCACGCCACAGCGACTCTGGAGGGCAACCAGATCTTCAACAATCGCTTCGGAGGCCTGTTTCTGGCCTCAGGGGTCAACGTCACCATGAAAGGTAGCTAGCTGGCGTCGCGGCCCTGAAGCCTGAGGACGTCTTGTGTCTGATCACTCTGTGTTCCCCCCTGTCAGACAACAAGATTCTGAACAACCAGGACGCCATTGAAAAGGCCGTGAGCAGAGGACAGTGTCTCTATAAGATCTCCAGCTACACCAGCTACCCCATGCATGATTTCTACAGGTACCGAGTTCACCGAGCTGAAGTAGTTCATGTGTACGAGCAGTGACGGATGAGGTGGGAAATGTTCAAGTGTGTGTGTGTCGTTTTTGTGTCTTTGCAGGTGTCACACCTGTAATACGACAGACAGAAATGCCATCTGCGTTAACTGCATTAAGAAATGCCACCAAGGACACGATGTAGAGTTTATACGGCATGATCGGTAAGTCTTCTTTCTTTCTTATTCTCAGTGTTTGCACGTCACCGTGCAAACACAAAGACATAAAAAGGAGATGTGTTGGTTCGTAGGGAGGTGAAGACTCAACTGATGCAGCTCACATGAATCGGCATCAGAAAAACTTCATCTAGATGTTTAAAAGTGACGTGATGAGCAGTAATGTTAAAAACAAAACCACTGTGGACTCGGTCTGCACCCAGTGTTCCCTGGGACATGGTATGTGTGATCATACATAGAGGCCAAACGGAACAACTTTTTCAACCCAGCGTTTGGATCCTTATTGGATCAGAACCACTTGTTAACCCTTTTAAATCCAATTTAAATTACAATGAGGCAACAAATAACTGGTCGACGGACGTCACGACCTCATCACATTATATTGTCTGTGAATTGACAGCCCCCCCCCCACATTATATGAATATTGTCCGTCTTACTGTTGAATAATAAAGCTGTGTAAATAAAAACAAAAGGCCGTCTGCAGCAAAGCGTTCTGTTCAGGTATTTGTGGTTTGAATTCAGCAGGGAAAAATTCTGGCGCATGAACACCAAGTCAAGTCACACAGTGTACTGACAGACACGTGACACATGGAGGAAGTGCTTTCTGCCTCTAAGCTGTGACCTCTGTGACCTCCAGGTTCTTCTGTGACTGCGGAGCAGGAACGTTGTCCAACCCGTGCACGCTGGCGGGGGAGCCCACACACGACACAGACACTCTGTATGACTCAGCGCCGCCCATCGAGTCCAACACACTGCAACATAACTGAAGGCATCTGGTCAAGTTCCATTCTGTCGCAAACGCATACACACACACACACACACACGCACACAGACACATACACATATTTACATTTGCAGCCGTAAGGACCCAGAGAGACTCTGTGCTTTCAGCGCTCTCACATGGGATGGACATGGTGAAAGAGGCTGCAGAGGAAGCAGCTTCCTGCTGCTGCAGTGCAGGCTGACTCCACTAGGGGGAGCAGTGGACCAGAGCTTAGATTGACAGAACAGCCACCTGAGATTCCTCGTCTGAGTATTTCTTATTGCAGTCGGTAGAAGAGAGGAGAAGGGGAGAATCGGTCGGTTTTGACAGCGTGTCACCATCCAACTGGTGCTAACACTCAGCTCTCAGACCTCTTCTTCTTCCTCCTCTTCACAAGAGCTGCTGTCAAAGAGGATTCCTGCTTCCTCGCAGCAGCTACACCCACTGGCTGCCCCCCCTCCCCGGCAGTTCAAACAAGGCAACAGATGAGCAGATGTTGCTTTGTGGAGTGTGGATAAAGAGCAAGATTGTGTGTGTGATGGAGCACTTCGGCTTTTTTAAAACTATGTTCTGTTCAATGGATTTTATTTTAATGCTTTCTCATGTAGTTTTGTATTTTCAAGCAAAAAGCTGACTGTATTTGAATGTCTTTTATTTTATTATATATTATTATAATTATTTTTTTCCTTTGGTTAGCGTCCCTCCTCTCACCCTGACACTCAGACTAACTGCAGACACTCAACCGTCCCAGTGGTGAACTTCTTTCTGTGAAAGAGAATCTCGTTTAAACACTAAAAACCCTCTCCAGCATATTAGCTTCATTGGCAGGTGGAGGAACTCCACAGTTGTATAAAAGTGTGTGTATGTGTGTACATGTATGTTGTGTACTGTGCTGGTTGTGTGTGTGTGTGTGTGTGTGTATAATTTGATGCAGTGTTTTGTGGAGAGGGTTTGACTAGGAGCCATCAGAGCTCTTTGGAACTGGAACATCAGAGTCAGTCTGCAGGCCCCTCCCCCTCGCCCCGCCCCTCCCTGTGTATCGTGGTGACTGTGGCTCCTCATGCAGCCTGAATCGTATGCATGTACCATAACATCTAGACTTAATATATTGTGAAGTATTCAATAACCATTAAGTAGATGCTAGTCGGAATTCAAAGGGGTATACTTTCTTAGAAAGACAAAAAAAACAGGAAACTGGCCATTTCTAAGAAAATAAAACTTTATTAGATCGGAAGTGTGTGTCTGAAATTCACTACTACCGACAGATAAATGGTGGAAAACCAAAGAGTTCTCAATGTATTCACTGGTACGAGCTGCAGCAGATGAAAAAAATGATCTAATTGTTAACATGTTACCCTGTTTAGGATAGTAATATTAGTGTAACTACTGCAGTTACTTTATGAAAGTAATGTAACGGATATAACGTTTGGATTATCCTTAATTATGAGTGAATGTTCTCAACTGTTTCAAAGGTTGAGATTTGTCAGTGTCTACAACATAACAGTGACTCCTTTTTAAATCCATTAACAGCAATTAAACTTTTACCATTCATTCATAAAATATCAGGACAAGAACTGACCTCAAAAATCAGATTATTAAGCATATTTTTGTTTTTTGCAGCTTTTCAGATGTAACTAAAACTTATCATGAATATTTAATATTTATTAACTAATAATATGTGTAACTTGTTACTCCCCAATGCTGCCACAACACAACATACATATACTGTATTTATGAATAACCTAAAGTTTTACTGTTAAAATGATATCACATAATTTTGAATGAAGGTTGTTTCAGTGGTGTTCCTCTGTGTTGTGAACTACATAATGAAGCAGCCAGGATTTTGTTCAAAGTGTTCACTCACAATCATGAACTTGCCGGGGAAACCAATGATCTCAACAATTGCACTTTTCCAACAGCTGATGTCTGACACAGGTCAGATGACTTCAGTTGGCCTGAAGCAGGATCATTTCCTGCTTTCCGGAATTCTCCTGTCACAGTTGCTATTAACCCACTAAAATTACTTCACAAAAAGTGCTTGGGTTAAATAACATAATATTTATAATAATAAATAAAACTTAACTGTTTTACACTAATTTACACAGAGTAGATGAGTATTTCAGTGGAATAAACTTGCAACTAAAGTATTTACAAGGAATACCTGTGAAACCATAGAACAGGATGTAGTATGTTGTGAAACACACCTTTGTCGTTTCTACGAAATATTAGAGTGGAATAAGCCTTTAAAAGTGTCTTTGGGTGAAACATCCTCTGTATATCAGATCAATAGGAAATACTGCAGCGCTCCCTGTACCACTGGGAATTAAATGGTTGGATTCAGGTTCATGTCAGGTCAGATCAGGCATTATGAATTAGAAAATATCCCAAATCACATGGTCTGCATCGATTCTCAGCACATCTTAGAAGACAGGCTGGTTCCATGAGCCTTGTGGTAATTGTACATTTCCAGGAGTACTGAAAATCGATCCTAACCTCTGATATTCAAGATGGCGTGTTCAGTCATTTATCACATTCTACTTGCTCCAGTTACGGGTCGCGGTTGTGCCGGAGTTGATCCCAGACAAACAGACAACCATTCACACTCACATTCACACCTACGGCAGCTTAGAGTGACCAATTCACCTCAGCATGCTTTTGGAGCTGGGAAGAAGCTGGAGAACCCAGGGGCAGCATGCAGACGCCACACAGAAAGACGAGGAGACATCAAGTTATACAATGATAATTCGACTCAAGGCACATTTGTCCAAATATTTTTTACTGAAAAACTATACAAGAGCCTCTTGTCCTCCAGGAAACGACAGTAAGTGACAACTGACAACTCAGGCCGTTTTCCGAGGAACACAGTGTGCGAGGATCTCCGAGATGTACGAGTTCTTTTTGGCAACGAGCTCCTCCTTCATTCGTTTCAGCTCCGCCTTCACCTCCGCCTCCGTCATCGTGGCGGCGGGAAGGGACTTGGCCTTCTGCAGGAAGTCCTGGATCAGGGTTTCTCCGACCTGATGGGAGAGTGTCAGCGATGATGACGAGGGGTGAGTACTGACGGGTGAACCTCCCACATCCAGGGAGGATGTGACGTCAGAACACGTGACTGAACTGTGAGATCTACCTGTTTGTCCGTTCGTCGTCTTTTGGCTTCGGGCTCGTCGTCCTGCTCCGATGTTTCCCCCACGGGCTCCTGGAACTCCTCCAGTTCCTCTGCCTTCTCCTTTGCCATGGCAACCACTGATGGCGGGAAGCAAGCCAGCTCAGCGACGTGGATTCCAAAACTCTGGTCACACACACCTGGACAAAAAAAAAAAATCTTTAGGCACAGAATTA
This sequence comes from Aeoliscus strigatus, assembly GCA_901007665.1. Taxonomy (NCBI): domain Eukaryota; kingdom Metazoa; phylum Chordata; class Actinopteri; order Syngnathiformes; family Centriscidae; genus Aeoliscus; species Aeoliscus strigatus. The sequence continues at coordinate 270,122 of CAAKHB010002175.1, forward strand.
AATCAATAATTATCATATTTTAAATATTCAGTTAAAGCCCAATTTATGTTTCTGTGTCAAACCGACGACACGGACCGCGGGGGGTCGACGTCGGCTCAACGCAGAAACATAAACGGGCCTCAAGCCGCCGCAGACATGACCTGGTTTGACTCGGTACAGCATGGTGAGCGTGTTGTGGGACGTCAGAGCCGTGACATGCAGGTTGTGGACGGTGCTTTGCTGCGCGGCGAGCGCCGTCAGCTCGTGGAAATGCGTGGCGAACAGACAGAAGCAGTCGATCTGGGAGGCGATGTGCTCGCTGATGGCCCACGCCAGGCCGAAGCCGTCGTACGTGGACGTGCCTCTGCCCAGCTCGTCTATGATGATCAGCGAGTTCTCCGTGGCCGAGCTGCAGACGGAACGCGGACGTTGAGGAACGGTGTGCGTGTCGCTCTGTGCTCAGCGGTGTGGTCCTACCGTAGGATGGCTGCCGTCTCCAGCATCTCAGACATGAAGGTGGACACTCCTTTCACCTGGCTGTCTCCCGCCCCCACCCTGGCCAGAACGCTGTCAATCACGCTAAGCTCCGCCTTCTCACATGGCACAAAGCAGCCAATTTGAGCCATCAGAGCAATCACACCCACCTGGCGGATAAAAGTGGACTTGCCACCCATATTTGGTCCTGCAGACAAGAACGGAGTGTTTTGGATTAGATCGAGGATCACGTCACTGTCATAGCCTCCCCCCACCCCCCCTGTTTCTTTGGCATTGTATCAAAAACATTTGCGTCCAAATGGATTGTAAACTGTAGTTCATACTCCAGGCCTGTAGGTGGTGCTGTTTTGCCCCAGTAACACTAACAGGCAGCACGAACGCAATCGAACATCGGGGACATCGAAGCAGCATGTGATCCTGATGTTCTGAGACGGAGGACCCACTCGTGACCTCCCGAGGAAGGAACCGTGAGCTGTTGACCTGTGATGATGTAGAAGCTCTTCTCTCCCTGGATGAAGGTGACGTCGTTGGGGATGAAGGCCGTGTCTGCGTCCGTCTCCATGCACGGGTGCCTGGCCTGTTGCAGATCCATTCGCCTGCAGCCGTCGGCCAACAGACGAGGGCGAACGTACGGCACGGGAGCCGAGACGGACGCCACCGCAAAACTGGCCACGGCGTCCAGCTGCGCTATGACGTGACTCAGAGTCTGGAGCGGGTCCACGTAACCTGGAGACACACGAGGACACCAGAGCTGAAGGACTGAGATGACGTGAAGGTCAAATCGTCGGTGTAAACCGGATCCATCAGCCTGTGATGAGGCTCCTCACCTGAGGCGATGTTTATGATCTCCTTGACGATGGCGTTCTGGGCCTCCTCGTACTCCTCCCTGCTCTTGGTGTACTCCTCATTCAGGGAGCTGAGCTTGCTGTTGGCACGGAAACCGGCGTCAGGAGAACCGTCGGTGTACAAGCGGAGACCGCGTTACAGACCTGTTGGTGAAGCGCACGCCGTTCTTCTGGACGTCCAGCGTGGTGAACTTCTTATTGTTCCTCAGGGTCTTCTCCTCCTTGCAGGTGACTCTCAGGTAGAAGCCCAGCATGGCGTTGGACTCCAGCTTCACCGTCTTCCCAGCATCCAGACCTGAAGGAGCGTTTCAAAGGACGCTTGTCAGCCAACGTCAGAGCAGAAGTGAACACGACAGATGTTTAACCGCTCTGGTTTTAGTTTGAGAAGGTTCAGCAGTTACTGTCCTCGAGGTCACATGATCATCATTGAATTTCTGTTTTACATGCTATATTATTTGACATTTGTTTTCATGCTGTCATGTTTTCAATATGTCATATATGAGACAGGTCTGTGGAGGCTGGGGACCGCTGGTCTGCAGGGTGCATGAGTGTGTGTGTGTGTGTGTGTGTGTGTGTGTGTGTGTGTGTGTGTGTGTGTGTGTGTGTGTGTGTTGATGTGACCTAGTTCTCTCGCTGCACTGTTCAGCACCGCCTGCATGCTCTTCTCCAGACCGTCCATCTTCTCTCTCAGCTCGCTCAACACCGGATCGAAGGACGCCTTCACCAGGAACTCGTGATGTTCGATCTACAGGTGACACAACATGTCAAATAGATGTGATGAGGAAGAATAAAAAAAACCTGCGTGACAAGGACTGACGAGGACCTGGTTCATGTCCAGAGTGGTCTCGATCATCTCCTGGTACTTTATGAAGTCGGTGTGCAGGTCTCGCAGAGGGGAGAGGAACGCTGCTTCCAACAGAACCTGGTAACTTCCTGCAACGGACAAACTGACATCTCAGTGTACGGAACAAAGACACCGCTGCCGCTGTGCCTGTGTGTGTGTGTGTGTGTGTGTGTGTGTACCTGAGTATCTCTCCAGGGCTGTGACGAGCGCTGGGATCTGGCTCACAGCCTGGTAGACGCGGTAACAGTCCTGCAGGTTGGCGGTGTGACGGTGGAACTTCTTGGCCAGACGGTGAAGATCGGGGAAGCGGCGCAACAAGTCCTCCTGACAGGTCTGCCGCAGCTCGGAGTCACACACAAAACTCTCCACCAGGTCCAGCCTGCACACACACACAGTAAGCCTAAATTCCTCTCCGAGTCCTTCAGACCTCCAAGTCTCTAAGGAGTGTCTCAGTGTCTCGGCAGGCCGTTACCTCTCCTCTATTTTGGTTTTGTCCATCAGAGGTTGTTTGATCCACTGGTTGACGAGCCGCTGACCTTGAGGTGTGCGACATTTGTTGAGCAGACCGGCCAATGAATGAGCTCCGCTGGTGTCGTCAGGTGAACCCTGCAGAAGAAACAGGGGGGACCACATCAACTTCCAAGGTCCAAAGAGATCACATCATCAAAACACAAGATAATCAGCTTTTAATTGTCGTCGTAATGATAATAATAATAATACCTTTCAAAACACTCAAGGACATCATACAAAAGACAATCAAAATCAGTGAAATATAACTCGACACATAAAACATCAGTGTTTTAATACAGTGCGCCAGTGAGGTATTTTTCCAGGTTTCTACTGTTCCTGCTAGGTTGTGGCAGAGAAGACACGTAAACATTCATGGGACCGACGAGGAAAAGTAAACCTTTGAGTGTCGCACTGACCTGAAAGAGGTTCAGAGCCCTCACTGCCGCGTTGTCCAGCCTCATATACTGACCCAGATCCAGAGCGGTCAGACTGAAGGAGTTGAAGTTGGACTCGTCCGACAGCAGCTCAAGGAAACGTACCACTGCAGCCAGGCATGACATGGCCACCTTAGGACAAACAGAACCACCTTGAAACCTTCCCACCAGCCCACTCCCCAGAGAGTCAGATGTTGTACAAGAGGATGATGATGTCAATCAAGTCATTTCTTCAAAATCAGACCATTGTGTCGAAAAAAATTCTGAATAAATAGCTGAATTTAGGGGGAAAAAAATGAAAAAATAACATCTTGGATGAGGAACGCTTTGACATGCAGTGTCGAACACTTTAGGACTGCCTGTCTGAATAATCTGAATAATCCTTCTAAATGACCTGGGGTACCTGTTTGTCCAGCTCTGGCAGCGTGTTGCTGGCCACAGTCTCTCCTCTCTTGGACCTCAGCAGCCTGTTGAGATCCTGGACCATGTCCTTGCTACTGAACTCCGCCCGTTTCCTGTCGGACACCAGAAGACCACCGCGCTGCACCACCTGCACGATCACAGTGAGAACCTCCTTGTGATCCTCGCTCATCCAGGAGACTTCCACCAGCTCTACTAATGCTTCAACAATGAAACTGCACAAACCTCTCGCAGTTTACTGCCATCAGCGTTGCCTTCACCTTGAGCTAAGAGACATTCTTTGGGGCTGATTTGGACCAGCAGGGACTCCAGGTTGGAGAAGATCTCGTTGTCTGGAAATTCACACACTCCCATCTTTCTCTGTGCTGCATCCACATAGCCCACCCCGACCAGGCGCTGGCCATCGGCTCCCGTGGAGAAGCGCACGGCCACCACTCCTGCGCAGCCTTCCGCCCCACTGCCAGCGCCAAACAGAATCTCCTCAAACTGGGTCAAGTTTCCTGGAGAGGCCTGAGCTCAGAGGAAACAGACGGGGGGGTTTGAACAACTGAGATACATATGACACGGTTCCAAGGAAGCAAACAGAAGAAGATCTCCAGCAGCTAGGAACGAAAAAGACATTTCTAAACAGACGAGGAGGTCTATACCACAACCAATTTGTCAAATAGGACACAGATAACAGATCAGATAACAGGCAGCTTAACGTCCGTTCACACTAAATTGACCTGAACCATGGGGGACAGGTCAGTGAGTCACAAGCCTCCAAAAGTCATAATGTCCTCACAATGGACAAGTACATTAATCAACTGAAGAGGTGAAACATCTTCAAGAAAGTCAACATGTCTAGTTGCTGACGACCAGGAATTCAGACACAATGGGGTCGAGGTTCTTCACAGACACGGACCTTGTACTCGATCTTCCAGTCGTGTTCCTTGCTGTTCTTGCTGTGGTTCCTGTACACCTCCACTCTGTACTGCCGCACCAGCAGCAGATCTTTCACAAAGGCCTCAAAGTTCAGCTTGCTGAGGACCACGCTCTCCAACTTCCGACTCCCTGCTGACCAACATGTTCACATTAATGTCAACAATACATCACAACCATTGCAACTTATTCAGCGAGATTTCATTGTTTGCATATGAATTAAATAGGGAAACATGTCCGTGTTACATCAGTGTTGATTTTAAGACACTTTATGAAAAATAATGAATGTTGATGTCTCTCAAATGTGACAAGTAAAGCAACATATGAAAATGGCTGGACTTGCCTTTATAAGACTGCGTATGTATTTCTGTTTAAATGATCCAGACAAGGGGGGGCAAACTGATCAAAGTTCAGGTCGTTTTTAGCCTAATTTCATCCCAGGTGAAGTGGACCAGTAGAATAACAGCATAATAACCTATAAAACCATAACAACTCTTGTTCAGCTTTGTGTCAGTGCAAATATGTACAAGTACAAAAAGAAAATGTTTACGATTTACAGTGTTAACAAACTGAAATGTATTAGGAAACATGCAATTGCAACATGTATCTGGAACTGACAAATATAGTATTTCACTTTATGGCTAAAACGTTTAACTTAATTTACATACATTTCCACATGTGTATGTTGCTCCAGAGCTGAACCGATTCACCACCAAACAAAACTGGAACAATTAGGGAGGATAAATCGTTTATCCATGGTTCTCAGTGTGTGTTAGCTACGCTACATGCTAGCTTACCTGAGCCCAGATACTTGATGACCCCGTTCGTTTTAAAAACCTCTTTTGCCGCGAATGTGGCGTCTTTTCCGTGGACGGTATAGTAATCGTTCCGATCGAATATCCTGAAAGTAGTGTCCGGTTTCTCCGACATGGAGAAGAAGAAGTTAAGAAAGCCATGTTCGGCCGCGCTGTCCATGGACAGATTGTGCTTGGGCTGCACCGCCATGTTGGAATCTCCCGCCACCGCCGCGTCCAAACAGGAAATGACGTAGGACTAAGTTTGGTTTCCAAGGAAACCTACAACTCGCATCAACTTTCTTCTTCTTCGGCGACGTACATGAGTGGAAATTGTTGAGTATATGTTCTACTTTTATATTTAAAAGTAAAGTTTAATTTGCTTGTCTAAGTTGACAGATTGAGGCAAAGAAGAAACAATAAATACAAAACAATAAATTCATTAAAAGCTACGAAGCCCCTCTAGTCCCACAGTTTGTTTTTTATCTTGTCTTCTACAAGATATTATCCGATGTATTAAGGGACTTCATGGGACTTAAGGGGCTCTGTAAAATTCAGTACATGTACACATACAGTAAACGTATTGTTTATGTGTTTACAGCTACATATAGGGATAGGGAAACGCCACCACGAGCTATCCTTTTACAACAATGAGACGGAACATGAATATAGTCAAATCAAATCAAAGCACAAGTCATATAAGGGACTTTTCATCAGGTGACTGTGAGGACTTGCCTCTGCTCTGTGTGGGATTACTGGAACTCATTATCTACATTAACACATTTATTCACACTTCTGTCATGAGCATTGATTTGGTATGGATTGTGTGAATGACAGGACAGAAGCTACAGTTTCATTAAGACAAACATAAAGATGCTCTCGTCAAACCATTTGGAACAGAAAAAATAAATAAATATTTCAGACTAGAGGACCAACAGGAAAAACAAGTATCCCTAATCCTGGAATGAGGAAACCCCCATCACTCTGTAATTCTCCTTATTTCAGAGTTACTGAGGACCTGAATTCAAATATCTGAAACTTGACATACATTTGATTTGATTTCTGTCAGTATACATGAAAATAAAATTGGAAATCAGCAATTTTCCTTCATTTCAGGATTAACAAACCACTTATACCTTAAGACACAAAAAAGACAATTTTTGGACAACGTCATTGGTATTTTGCCACCTCCACTTATACTCAAATTTCACACAAATGTTATCGTATATATATATCCTATATACTATATTTATAGCATCACATCTTTACTGGTAAATAT
>CAAKHB010002175.1:276786-318177 GCA_901007665.1 Aeoliscus strigatus
AGAATTATCATGCTCTGCTCATGGCCTACATATAAAATGTGTCTTTTCAGGATGTGTGATAATCCTGTGAAGAGGCGTTTCAAAGAGAGTTTTGAAAAATAAAAGTGACTTTTGTCCTTATCATGAAACGCCAATGTTATGGACCATTGTCATGCAAAGACCATAGAAGAGAAAGTAACATGTGAGAGCATCAGACAGTGAGAGAGTGACTTCATTTGATACTCAGTTCACGCTGATTACACTTTACAGTACAGTTATTCAAAGGAATTTAAATAGTATCACAGTATTTCCTCCCAAATATTACAAGTGTAATGAAAATAAGATTTGCTAATCGTCTGAGTTTGTAGAAAACATGATATTAATAATATAATATTATATATATTTTGAATAGTGAATTTAAAGTCAGGATAAATGTGTGGAGGAAATGTGATTCTATAAATCACAACTACAGAATCTCTACTATCAGAGATATATGATAATAAAGTGATGCATAGAAAAATTGATGAACCATGTTCCTTGGAACCCCAGAAACTTCTGGTCGGTCAGTCGTTCAAGCTTATTCCATGATTATTTAAGGTCATTGAAGCTGTTGCAGCTCAGTTAGACCTTTCACTGGATAAGTGAATAGTGTGACTGGGAAAGGCACATGAACTGTCAGGAGATTTGAGTGCTGAGATATTGTTTCCTTTGGGCAACAAGGATATCATGTCAAGGATATCTCCATCTGTCCAGCAGATGGAGCATCAGAATTCCACCAAAATCTGTAGCGATTCAATAATTCAGTCCCAAACAGGGACAGGGGGTTATCCCTTGGACAAAGAGATATGCAGGGATAGAATATATTGAATGGAACGGTGTAAACTGCTTGCATTTTATGGGATATTGCTAACATTTGTTTGTCTGTCTTTTAAATAACCTGAAAAGTTATGAACAGGTTTACCTGAAATACAATTTTCAGGCAATGAGGATGAAGGAGCAGATGAATACATTTTGATAGAGTTGTGGAATACCATCAGCCATGATTTTTTATTGATTTATTTATGGAAGGATTCTTCATCAGTGCGTGCCATTTTCAGCATATGTGTATACAATGGGCAGGTAGCTTAGGGGAAAAAAATTCAGGCTACATTCGCTATAGGTTGCCTAATATATAAAAGTTTGATCCGCATCCTGACAAAATTCTGGATCCTATGATCCAGAACAGGAAATATTATGGTTCTTGTGGATTTTCAGGCACTGTAAAGCAATGAAAGAACATAATGGCAAATAGGTATGGAGTTAGAAGAAAACAGACATTATCAGAGTAGATTAGACTAGATTAGAGCTGCCTTCATTCATCCCACAATGGGGAAATTCACAGTGTTCCCATCAGCAGGAACACATATACTAGTCACATATTCTAGTATGTACGTATAGAAAACAGTGCATATACTGATATAAAAACAGATATGTAAATTCAGTGCAAATGCAGGTATAGGGAATAAAATCATTGCATAGAATCAGTCCAAATACATGCAATGAATCAATGAATCAGGCATTTTTCAACAACAATATAACTAAAATGATATCACTGTATTTCCACATGGTAGTGTTTGGTCAATAAATCTGTTGATGTAGATAAAATTAGGTTAGGGATATTAATATCTGGAGTAAATCTATTAACTTATTAGGTGGAATTGGGTTAAAATTGGCTGAAAATGAGTTTCATCTCGGTGAAGGACAGTTTTGGTGGGGTGTCAGGTGATCAACTGTGCAGGGAAATCACTTATACGCGGTAGCGCGAGGCGCAGCTGGACTTGTGCTCTTTGGACGCACGCGGCGCCCTTGACGAATCAGAACGCTCACGGAGCCGAGGGAGGCGCCTTTAAAAAGGAGCGCAGAGGAGCCGGACAGTCACACCTGCTCCTCTCCGCCTCTCCTGCAGCCACCGCACATCGGCATCGACATGAACGGCCACTGCCACGACGTCAACGAGGAGTTCCGCTGCAGCATGGACGACCTCATCATCGACGTCAGTAAGTCCGCCGCGCTCCACAAGTGCGAGAAGTCCCGGAAAGACGCCGAGGACAAGTCCCACTTGCCGGCGCTCGAAGCCGCCTACACCAGCATCCTGCGGGAGCTCGGGGAGGACGCGGACCGCCAGGGGCTGCTGCGTACGCCGCTGCGCGCCGCCAAAGCCATGCAGTTCCTCACTAAGGGATATCACGAAACCATCTACGGTGAGACCATCTTTTCTTATGGGCAATAGAAGTGAAGTTAGAAGGGCATTTACATCCATTTACTGCAGCTCCTCTCTTCCACATACTGCACGATTGAACACTGAATTATAATTTTTAAACCTAACAATGAATTGGTAATTTTTCTTTGGAAACACTTGTCGGAACTATATATTTACATATATACATACAATTTAAGTAACTAATACAATTAAATTAACTTAATATAAAATGACATACAATGACGAAGAGCAATATCCACTCCTTAGGGTAACTTACTGCTTTCATGATTCACAAACAGCAAGTTCTGCACAGCTCCTGAATCCAGGGGCGAATTTGTAGGTCAAATATAAAACTATATATATAAATATAAAACATATAAAATACAAGTTATACATACAATTTTGGTCAATTATTTCTCTACATTCATGTCAATTGGACACTTTTTATGATGGGTTTATCACACATGCTCTTATTGCAATAAAATAAGATGATTTATGGTGCAGCCCTACCACACGCTAGATTCTTCTTATCTGGCCTTTAGACTGCATTTAGGTTAATGTCTTAACTACAATGTATGTTCAAGATCAGTGGTGCTACTTCTTACCGTACAACATGTCTCTGTCTGCCCCCCACCCCCACAGACATCTTAAATGATGCCATATTCGATGAGGACCATGATGAGATGGTGATCGTGAAGGACATAGACATGTTTTCACTGTGTGAACATCACCTGGTGCCCTTTTTTGGCAAGGTAGGTGAATGTGAAGCTACAGAGCCATCAACGGTACATATATTACCAAATGGAATGTACGTATATCTAATGTACAAAACAAAGCAAGTTACATTTTCTGCTTCAAATTGGGGATTACACTCGTCCATAATGTTTTACCACATAATTTGGCCTGGATATGGTATTTAGTGAATACTACAGTCATGCATTTCTGCACACATGCCAACGAGTGTGTGTGTGTGTGCATTTGTAAGGTTCGTACTGATTTAACTCTGCTCTGACTGGGTATCATGTCTTTACAGGTTCACATTGGATATATTCCCAACAAGAAAGTGGTTGGACTAAGCAAGCTGGCAAGGTAATAAAGCACACACACACACACTACTTTCCTGCTGTCAGTGTGGCTGGATGTTTCCAGTGTTAGTACCGGGTGGCTGCGTTCTTCTGTTATCATACCGCATTGACCTGGAGGCTTAGTGTCTAAGCCCACTGGCCAACATCTAGTCCCCTCATCAAGCGCACTCAGTGACTCTGAGTCTGTCCCCTTCAACCATGAGAAAATCCCGCAGTTATCATCACACCCTCACTGTCTGTCTCCATCTGTCACTTTCCTAAATATCGCACCATCTCTGAATATACAAACCCAGAATAGCCAACGACAGTAGTTTGTAGGGTGGGTATGTTTGGATGACCAAACGTGACTCCAGTCTCTGTCTACGTTTCTGCAGGATTGTGGAGATTTTCAGTCGACGGCTTCAAGGTGAGTGACTGGTCACGTTGTGCATTAATGTTTCCCCTTCATATCATCACAGCACTTTTCAGTTTACCTCATGTTTCTGTGAATTTCTTGTGTTCCCCTCAGTTCAAGAGCGTCTCACCAAGCAGATTGCCATGGGAATATCAGAAGCTCTGCAGCCCAAAGGTGTCGCTGTGGTTATCGAAGCGGCGTAAGTGCACACCTCACAGGTGAAATGTCTGCGCTTTCCTCTACTCTTCGAGTCTCCTGACGAAAGCTGTGTGTTTGCAGGCACATGTGTATGGTCATGCGTGGCGTGCAGAAGATGAACAGCCGCACAGTGACAAGCACCATGTTGGGAGTTTACCTGGAAGATCCCAAAGCTCGGGAGGAGTTCTTGACCCTTTCCCAGCACGTCTAACAGTCCATGCACAGGTGCTACAAACCAACAGTGGATCCATAGCGGATGTCACTTTTATATGTATTAAAAACAAAAAAAAAAAAAAAAAAAAGCACAAACCAAAAACAGGAAACATCAAGTTGTCTGATGCAGGATGCAAGCCTTGACTGCAGCTCACCTCAGTAAAACGCAGCCTGAAAGATTTCAGTCTTCCTGATGAAATCCATAATTTGACATCACTGTGAACACAATAAGAACCGAGTGCCTTTTGCACATTTAATTGGTCTAAATGGCAATATTTTTCAGTTCTATAAATGTTTTCAGTACAATGTGTCAAACCTTTGGAACTTTGTTGGTGCTTTCAAAGTGGTGCTATCACACATTTACGTGGTTCTACTGTTTCATTAACTTTCCCTTTGGTCGTAATAATGGAAGATAAAAATAAGTTTGTGAACTGCGAAGTGTAATACAGACGGATGCACTGACTTGACTCTGATGGTTTTTTTAATCAGTGAACTGTTCTATTATGTTGTTTGAAGACTTTTGCATGAATAAAATCCCACAAACATGATGGAAGCCTGCTTTGTGTCAGTCTGTAGTCAAAGTTCATACATCACTGGACCAAACATTCTTGTTGCATTATCTTCTATGAAGTTATTTCCTCTCTGTACAGTGAATGTCGTCCAGTGAATGAGGGCTCAGCGTTAGAACAGGTCTAACTTCTATAAACTTGTGCCATGGCCGTTCCCCATCACTTTTACGACTGCAGTCTTGTTTGCTTGTGTTCATATTTCTTCCTTTCTTTGTTCTGTGGTCTTTGTTTTCTGCTGTTGCGGAGAGATATTTGCAGTGTTTCATTTAAAATGCGGTCCATAAATAAAGTATTATTATTCTTATAAACCTGAATACTACAAAATACATGTACTTAAACCTACCTGCCACATCACAGACAAACTGGGCAAAGCGCAGTGTTGAAAGAGGCTGATTGTTTAAGACTCATCGGCACCAAATAAAGATGGATGTTGTTTTTGGACCTCTGCAGAATAAATCTGTGATGGAGCATTAAAGTGAGTGCACATGTAGTTGAAGGCCTGAGGGAGAGAATGTCCTTTAAATATCAAGGGAGGAGCCTGTCGTTTGACTGACTGTAGCCTTTAACCTGTATCTCTGATAGCACGTTCTAAATAGGATTATGTCAGAGGAAACCAGATCACAGCACATATGATGTGCGTCAGACACTAAAATTATACTCTGTGTGCCTTTGGGCATAATAATTCTGGCAAATCTCTTGTTTTATGCTTTAATTCACTTCAAAATGCAACACTTGATATAATACTTACAGAAATAATTTTGTAAAGGCAAAAAAAAAAGAAAAAAAAAAAAGTCAACCTACGAAATCAAAACAGACAACTTCCAGAAGAATCAGCCTCAGAAACAAGTGATAACTGGAGGTGCATTAGGAGTTAACAGTGCTTCCTTATGTACGACTACTCCAATAATTCCAGTGACACTATGATATTCAGAGAAGAGAAAACAATCTCCAATCACTCTTTTGCCACACACATGGGAAGAATAACAGCTATAGGTGTTTACAAGAGGGGAGGGAAGGGAAAACATAAGAAACCACCTGAATCCCAGCCTCACTTCTTCTCTCACACAGATGTCTGCTTGTAATTCTTGGTGTCCAATACTTTCTTTCCACACATTGCGCAGATTCCTGAAAAGATAGATAACATGCAATTCAGGTAGAGGGCAAAACATCATCATGATTTTGGTTCACTCCAGCATTGATAAGTGTCACAGGGGTGTGAGTCTGTACCTTTCTTGTAGGCACAGCCCTGGCAGTAGTGTGATCCAGACTGATGAACTGAGCTCTTGCAGATCCTACACGTAGCGAAGCCTGACTTGCCGTAAGGGTCAAACCTAAAATGATAAGGCAATCCAGAACCATTATGGTGATAGCCTCTCACACATTACATTAAAATTACACTTTAATAATAACATTTTAAAGACCCTGCGATGAGCTGGCGACTTGTCCAGGGTGTACCCCGCCTTTCGCCCGTTGACAGCTGGGATAGGCTCCAGCACACCCGTGACCCGTAACTGGATTAAGCGGCAGAAAATGAATGAATGAATGAATTCTAAAGACCCTCACCTGGCTTTCTTTGACGTAAGCATCTTGTTTTCATTTAACTTGCGTCCGCCACTCTCTGAGATACAGATAAAGGAGCAATTTCAGTATTAAATACGACGACAAGGTAAGTGTGTATGGTGTTTAAAAAAGCTCCAACAAGTAATTTGCATTGGGGAAGTAAAAAACTGGTAACAGAAACTTATCAAAACTGACACATCGCAAGAAAACAAAAAGATTGGGACCCATCCTGAGCAGGGATTGGCTAAAAACATTAATAGTTACTTACAACATAGTAATACAAACTTACATTCACCCTGTATATATTTATTTATAAAATCATATTTAAAGTTAGATGGTTATTACACACGTCTTGGTTGTGTATACTGTAACTTAAACGTAAATGACCCAATGTGGCAGTGAACATGTTGTCAACTGGTGGTGAGACACGACACATGGACACACCTGTTGTATTCCGTGCTCCATCCTTCCAGGTGTCAGGGGTGATGACCCTACCGAGCTTCTTCTCACCTGGAACAAGTAAACGTGGAGAAAGAACAACAGCTAGCAGTTACTGTGTTAGCTAACGAATCGCCAACACTCGAAGAGGAATATGAAGAAACAATATATGCAGACAAAACACATATGACCTCTTCCGTGAACTTACACTTTTCACAGACCATCTTTCGTTCCTGTTTGTTGTAACTGGGGCTGATCGAAAGGAAACAACAACGTAGCTAAATTGTTTGATTTGTACAATTGTAAACTTCCGGTCGTCTTCTTCTTCTTCTATATCATTTGGCGGCGTCGACGCTTATTACTGCCCCCAAGAGGTAAAGTGATCGAATGATGGCTGGAGCTTGAATGGGCTGTGAAATGTCTGTAATAACTGATAATATACTACATTCCCAAGGCGTACCATACACTGTAGGCGTAAATGTAGGGAAGTTTATACCTTACATAGCTGTGTATAATATATATAAATGTTTTCTTTCAACCTTAATTTGCTTTTGGACCTTTGTTGTGAAGTCCAACCGGAAGTGATTAATGTTTACGGAAACTAATCAGAATCTATGGACGGCTTGACTTTGCACAGCCACCGTTGAATTGACGTTTCACATTCTTTATTTGAATGGTGTAATTAGACTTGTGGTGCCGATAAACACCGTGTCCGTCATGTGGGACCATGAAATCAGAGCCATGGCGTCCACTCACGCCATCATCGCCGCCGCGGTGTTCATGGCGACCGTGGTGCCTGTGCTGCTCGTTCCGGGCTTCTCCGTGTACGGAACCCACCTGCTGTGGCTCTACTCGGTGTCCGGCACCGTGACGGCGGTGAACGTCTCCGTCTTCTGGCTGCTCGGCATTTCACCGCCCACAAAGAAGCACTCAGTTGGATATAAGGTAAAAAAAAAAAAAAGAGAAAGAGACAGAGGTTGGGACATGTTGTGTCAAAGAGCTAAACTTGTGTTAGCTTAACTGCTATCGGTGCTTGCTAACAAAGTGCAAAATAAATGGTCTGTGGAGGGTTTGGGCAACGTTTTTGAGTAGAGTAGCAGAATGTAAACCAAAGCAAACTTGTGTCCTTTCATTAATTTGTCGTCTCCAAATAAAACGTATCATTATTCCCATTCACCTCACAGATTTTTGCCCTTCTTTCCTCAGCTGTCCCGGTTGTTGCGTTCCTGCCTCTACTTCTTCCTGTCCTGCTTGTTCTTCCATACTGTGGTTGTTCTGAATGGAGCTCCGCTGATTGAGTGAGTCGCTGTGTACTGTAAGGAAGTGGTCTTAAAACGGTGAATGACAACTAAACACACAGACGCACTGAGGAATCGAATAAAACTCTACCATGAGCTAGCGTATATACAGCAACTTATACCAGCGTTGTTTTCCAGATCGGCCTTGGAGACATTCTCTCTCGCTGTGTTGTTGTCCTCTCTAACCACGCTGAGGTGTCTCTGTGTCCTCGGCCCCAACGTCCAAGCCTGGATCAGAGTGTTTAGTCGTCATGGGTAGGACAGGTTCCTTTCCTGTGCCATTTGTTGACTGTTGTCTTTCAATAGCTTATACATTTTGGTTGCAGGGCCATGTCTGTGTGGGACACTTGTCTACAGATCACAGTCGCCTTCACAGTCATTGGAGTCTGGGTGGGGGCGTTCCCTATACCCCTGGACTGGGACAGGCCCTGGCAGGTCAGTACACACTTGGACATTGTCCTCATCATGCAGCCCAAAACAGTGTCAAAAGGTAAAGGTCTGAGGGATGTGAGAGAGAATTGTGTTACTAGGAAAACTGTGTACACAGCACACAGGAAGAGACTTGTTGGAAAGAGGACTGCTGGTGATTTAAATATTCTACATCTCAAAGAGTGCAGTCTGGGTAACTACCGCTGGGAGCGAATGAAGGACTTTGCATACGGAGCTGCAGGCAGATTTGTTTCTCCAGAGGTTCTCAGTCTCTGTCATTTCTGCACAGTTAAGATTGATTTCTCCTCTGTTCACGCCAACACTGGTTATGTCTTCTCATCGCTACCGATGGCCTCAAGCCTCTGAGCGTCACCAACATTTTATCTCTGATTGCTGCAAGTGTCTTCCTATAAAAACACTTCCTGTCAAACAGTCAAACCTCTGACGAGTTCTGTAGGAGCCCTCCACTGAAATATGCATGTTCCTGATATTAACTCGCTGCAAGTCTGAATGTGTAATAATTCTTTAATTTATTGCAGCTTTTGTTTGCACACACTTTCTCTCAATGTCCCTTAATTAAACATGGCCTCCAGTGAGAGAGAAATTGCTCAAGCTTGTACTCCAGGAGGGTAACTATTTAAATTATAATTGCAAAGGGACTGTGCCATAAAATGACTTGCAATTTAGAGGTAGTCAGTAGTAATTGGGGCATAACTTTACCTGTCAGTGCTGCTGCACTGATCCTTCAAAAGCTTCTCTTAGAAGTAAGATTTGATGAAAAGTCCTGCTCTTGTGATAGAAGGAGAATGAGAGTTTGTGGGATTTTTTAGATGAATCTGATTTATCACAATGACAATCACCAGATTATTTGGCTTTTCTAGGTTTGGCCTATTTCCTGCAGCTTGGGCGCTATGATTGGTTTCCTGACGGGACTTGTGGTTGCCCCTGCATGGATCCACTATCATCGCAAACAGCTCACTTACAAGTGCAAGTGATGAAGAAACATGTGTGTATGGGTGTGGGTGTGTGTGCACGTGTGTGTGTGTTTGCAAGGTAAATTGCTGTGCTGAATTATTTATGACAAACATTCCCTGTTTCCTGTGGGATAGACATTGTCGTACTACAAGAGTATGAGCAACATTCTTTTGTACGTATATGAATGCTGGATTTGTCCCTGATGATTTTTGTAATAAAGTTTTGTCTCTGTAAACGTGTGTTTCTGAGGAAAACTCAATATGTTTGTAGCCTCAACATCTTTCTTTTGCTAACTTGGACCTCTAGGTGGAGCTGTTTGATCATCACCTGTATGTGTGTACAGTTGTGTACACACCTCTGTAAGGATCAAAACCACTTTAGTCAACACGTACGCTGAGACTTTACTGTCTGGGACAGTTAAATGGTTGCTGGTAGCGTCAAGGTTTGGATTTTAAATGTGACAGATTATACTTACATACAGACCGCCATAGAGATCTCCATGCTGAGCCGATGGGACTAAACTAAAAACAACAACCACACATGCAACAAAACTTTATTCATTCATTCATCTTCTGCCCCTTATTCCGGTTACGGGTCACGGGTGTGCTGGAGTCGAGCCCAGCTGTCAATGGGCCAACAGCACTTTTACATAATAAATTATTTCATTCATTATTACGCTAATTTATCTTCAATCATGAGACATTCAATTAGTTATTTGTATTTTATGTGACGTTTCAGAAGTGTGCTAGAAAATCAAGAAGGGGATATTGTAGTCTATGTGATGATTAAAGTCGAGTCCCCCAAGAAAAAAGTGACGACTTGTGTATGTGTGCGTTGGGAGAATGAGTTAAACAGAAGACATGACATTTAGAATTTACAGCATGGGTTGTCACTTGCCATGAGGAACAGCCAGAAAGTTCTGGACACATGTTCACACAGCAATGCTTCTGTGCACCTGCAGCTCATGAATACTGCACCTTCTTAAACAACCATTCATCTTGGAGCAGCTCGTTTCCTCACGCCTCCCTTCCCAGTCCACCATTTCACGTCCTCAGGCAACGGTATTGATTCATGTTCATTTTAGGGACATTAATTTTCTCTCCTTTCATTCTGCCTGCAACTCTTGTTCCCCCTCGCGGTTAGTAATCAATGACATTTTCAGTATTCCACTGCAAAAATGCTCGTCAGTGAGGGATGTTGTTTGCAGACAGTCGAGACACTTGTAAAACACAGATTTATTATAACAACGCAAGAAGATGGGGGAAACAGGGAATTCAGTGATCTCTGTATTACTGGAATTGATTGACAGCTGGAGTGAAAAGACAGGGCCATCCATTGTCCCTGTGTCTGAGCTCTTAAATGAGGTTGTTGCCAGGGAAATGCTGAGAAAACACCAATCAGTAAACCTTTTTCAGGCTTCACTGTTGCTGATGAAACAATGAAATTCAATCTGACCTCATGCTGTTACTTCCATTACCCACCTCGTGCCTGTGCTTCTTATTCTTCTGTCATCACTTCTGACAAATTGTCACCTACAGAGAGTGGATGAGGTGGCCCAGACTGGTACTAAATCTCACCCTGATTGCACCTCCAGCCTCCTTATAGTGTGAGTGTATGTTCCTCTTGGCTCCAGCACCCAGGGCATGTCACAACTGATGATTTTTCATCTTTCTTTAAATGTGTGGATCCTTGTTCAGTGCCTCACTCCACTTGTGCTTGTGTCATTTTGCTGGACAAACATTGGGTGATTGTCTCTCCTGGCAAACGAAAGCACCTACAAATGGCTCTCCTCATTCAATCTCAGAGAAGTTTATTTATTCATTATTTGTTCTCAGGCTGTGCCATTGTTTGTGAGGAGAGGTAATTTGTCAGTCCCTACCCCTTTGCTCGCCTCAGTCTGGCTCGGTAAGCAGAGCTGTTTTGACTCTGCGTTCATCAGTGGAGGAAGAGAGACATAGTGGCACACAATCTGCAATATGATCCCTCTGTGATGGATAGTGTCCCTGAAAATTAAGCCTGTCTTAATTTCTTTAATAGCGCTGAAGCAAATGAGTTGCAACAGAGACACATGAAAATGGAGAATTACAGTTCAGCTCTGCAACTCTGGGAAGGGTTTTTAGCCTCATTTAGTTGATTTTGGTTTAAAATCCTGCAAAGATTAGGTTCAGCATCAAACTCAAAATCCAGATTTTTTTTCATGGGAGGCATTTCAAAGTCACCACAGTGATAATTAGTTGATATGACATGTGTGGCAGCTTGATGGTGGTAACTGAAGCAGTGGGCCAAAAAAAAAAAAATCAATTAATGCAGATATGCATTGTCTTTGGTCTACTAATAGGAACGCAGGTAATCTCGTAAATAAAACACTGACTTATATCACAGAAAAATACCAACTCACCATCCTTAACTAACTATTTATACCCTGAATCATGAAAAAAGTAAAAGGAACCATAATACAAATTGCTTTAAAGAGAAAAAGTAAACAAAAACAAACCAACAAAAAAACAATACGGAGTGACAGAGAAAACAACAGCTGCCACACAAACATGTTCCATCAACGTGGCTCCACCTCATCATTTTCTCTCACTATCTACAACAATGTCACCATTTTGATGAAGAAGCTTTTCAGACATCTACCTGCTACATGTCTGCAGTCTGGGTTCAACCAGCAATTAACCTCCATGCTTCAGGTCCTTACTCCAAATTCAGTTTGTGTAATTGAGATCAAATTGAAGGCCAATTGAAGGAAAATTGCTGCTGTTCTCAACATGCTGATAATTTTTGTGTCTGCTGAGCTCCCATTGAGACGAATACACATCCCAAGGAACACAAAATGGTTCTACAAACAAAAACTCGTCCATCAAATTAATTCTATTTTTTTTCTAAGTGCCTCTTAGTGCAAGGAGCTTCCTTGTTCGTTCATCTGATACTGCTGAGGAGAATGTGAGAATCTGTAAAGGCGGATGAAATTTCCATTTTCTTCAACAATTCACACCCATCCTCCACCCTTAATTCCGTCCTCACACTCTTGCCATCCCCACTCCTCACACGCAGCTTGTTTCCTGTGTTTTATATCTTTTGCCCCAGTTTCCTGTATTCACACTCCCCCTGGCGTGTACTTCATTAACACTTGGAGTGCTGTATGGCTGAGTGGTAAACATGTTCAGAAGGCACTCCACTGTCTCTCCTGTCCGATCTTGGAGAAACTACAAAGGGACTCATTGTTACAGAGGGATGCTGTAGTGCGTTGTCATGACGCAGGAGGGATGAGGAGACAGAATGGTTGAAAACAAAAGCGAGTGATGAAGGATCCCTCATTGAAAAGACAGTACAAGGATCATTATGAAAACAAGCCTTGTGGCATCTCTCTTCAATTTAATGTTGAAGACAATGATTCCTTTCATCCACAAAATCGTGACATGGAAGATAACTTTGTTTTTGAGTCATGAAGCTGCTGGGGTACAATAATGGACCTTCTGCTTCCATTCTGCACTCTGAATTTGAGGACAATTATGTGAATAGCACCTTTATTTATATAAAAAAGAAGATTGCTGTACTAAAGTGCTTTCAGTATATGTGGTAAATTGTTTGAGAGTAAAACAACCTACTGAAAAGTAAACTAACAGAAAAAGAAAGACAACTGGAGGTGTTCAGGAGGCCAATACTTTTGTCCTTATAGGGGTGGTGATGTGTTTTCTCCATATATAGGTGTCTATAATTCACTAAAAAGGTGCTGATTGGCCTGTTTGATCTGGAATCACACAAGATTCATATCACCTCCTAATTATTTCCATACATCCAAATGTCAAGGTGTCAAAAAGCAAAGGATCAAAAATTGAACCTTGAGGAACACCACAATTAACTTTTGAAGTTGTTGGGTACTGTGCATACATAAAATATCTTTTGGGCAAATAGATTTTAATAATAAATCCTTCCTGAGAGGCAAGTTAGACTGATATACAGTACATGACTTAAGTGTACCACTGTATTAAAGGCTTTGCTCAAGTCAACTAGTAGAAATGTAACGTCTGATAATGGACAACACTGATGGGTTTATTGAGTGGCCTGTAAACAGGTCTGGACGTTGGTGGTCAAAAGGTCATTTCCCTGAGTGGACGACAAGCTTTTTGGAAATTGTACATGATGCATGACGTTGGCTTGGTGTTAACACCGTTTTCCTGTTTTTTCAAGACAACACCTAGAGGATTTTCAGTAAATAATTTAGATTCAAGTCTGCAGATGGATGCATCACGAGTAAATATAAGCAGCAGTCGAAAGGGTCACATGTCATGTGGTCTTGAACTGATGGTGGCAGAAAGGCCCAGACGTGGTTTTACACGTTCACACTAATGCCAGCTCGACAGTGTGAAAACTTTTATTTATTCTGGGCAAAGACTTTGTTCAGTGTGGTGTATGTCCCTGAGCTATTGTTTGTTGTCATGGTGTTAATCAGTGACATCTGCTGAACAAAGTGGAAAATGGCTTAATAATAGTCTGTGAAGGATGCTTCAGTGAGTCTTTATTGGTCTAGATTACATGATTACAAACCAACCTCAGGCCTGTATTAGAGTTTGAGGTCATAGAGTTGTTTGGATTGAGATGCTGTTCATATTAAACATCGTTTTTTTTTACTTTTTAGTTGTATCTTTGTATTTTTGGCTGTATTAGTAATATTAACTGTCCATCAGGTTTTCCCCAGTTAGTAAAGTGCTGGTTAAAAAAGTCTTACTCATTAATGATAATGTCATATATATATATAGAAAAATAAATAAAAATAAACGTTATATAGGGAATCTTAATAAGGGTTAGTATTTATAAACAGGTTTAAGATGAATGTATTCAATATTTCAATGGGAAAAAAGTCTGTAACACTTGGTTTGTTTTTCTTTCTTGATTAAGGGCTTTCTACCTCTAGCCAGCTCTCTCAGTCAAACATTAATGAGTTGATCTACATTATTAGTCCAGACAAGAGCCATTGAAAAAAGAAAAATCCCATTCTGTGTTCATTAATACTCTCTGGTTTCAAGATAGCCATAAAGACTTGTCGCACCTTTTAGTTATTCAGTTTTTTAACTCTGAATGATTGCAGTGTAACGTGGTGATTACAAGTGGAAGAGTGCTTCGTGAGAACTGTTCCTAAGAGGTATTTAGTGCAGACCCTGGTGACCCTTCCAAATCAATGTTCAGTCAATGTAGACAGATCCAAGTGGAAGTTCAAAACACATCAACGCAAGAGAAGGATTTACGTTTCAACAGCTTGACTGTCAACATGTCAGTCCTCCCCCAGAACTCGTCAAACCGCGGCCTGCAGATATAAATACTGTATGAGAGACTACTTAAGCCAAGTGAGCAGCAGCTATGTTCCAGACGACGTGTCTCCATCATGCGTGCCCTTTCCTCCCATACACATGGCAACACACAACCACATGCCTGTTGAAAGCTTTGAATCTTCTGCTTCTATTTTGGCGTCGGTAAGAGCTGAGGGATGCTACCGGTCACTGGTGTATTGATGGCTTCATGTACCGGAATCACCAAGAGGCAGCAGGCAATCAACACTTAATCAGCTATTCCATGGCAGAATGCTGCTGTGAAAATAGTCTAAAGGCATGAACATGCCAGTGTGAAATAAACAGTATAATATAGTCATGACAAACAAGAATAAAGACACTTTCCATTTATCCCTTAAAATTTATTAACTTATACATCTTTTTTTTTTTACAAAATTCAGACATTATTTTTATTGTGTGTGGCGTTTTGTATGGAAATTGTCAAGAGTCCCATGAGACGGCAGTGTGAGGGCAGATGACGGCTGAATGTTGAGGCTGGAATACTGGGTGATACAGTGGTGACAAGTCAGAGGCGTTATGTAAAGCTCTGTTCCTCCGGGCTTTATGTTGGTCATTTATTGGCTGGCTGGGCTGCGATGTAAAGAGCCACCAAACAGTATAAAGCGCCTCCCACGGTCAGGGCCATCGTGGTGCGGTAAAGCAGACGGTCCGGATAGCCACGCTTTAAATGAATGGGGACCCCGTCCGGCGTCTGAAAGAGCAGCAGGTGGCAGCGGCAACGCAGGGGAAATAAAAGTAGAAGTGTGAGAATAATCAAGAATAATCAATTGCAATAATTGTGAAAAAAATAGCATTATATCTTTGAAAAATAACCATTCTAAGTATGAAACTGTAATGCCCTGAATGACAGATTAATTATGATAAAAGGTGCTCTTCTGTATGTAATTTGCTGTGCTGGAGTAGTACAGGCAGTACTTGTCCGCTTCATATTACTACAAACTGCTGCGACTGGAAAAATGCAGCAGTCAATACTGTAATTTTCAGTAGTTCTATTGATTGATGTACTCAGAGTGTCTTATTATTTCCCTTTGTGTCTCTCTTGTGATAGAGTCTGTTCAGAGGAGCAAAAGGACGTTAAGTGGAATGGAGTCAAAAAAAAAAAATATTAGTCAGGGATTCTCACTGCGAATAATAAACTTGCTGCTCGATTAAAGGTTCAACTCATATCAGCATGAATTTTTCATTACCTGGAAAAGTTTCTGGATGTCAGGAACCCTGTTCCCTCCCATGTACTCGGCCACGACCCCGGCCTCTGACACCACCTTGGTGGGTGTAGCAAAAATCATACTTGGGGTCTCTGCCGGGACACTTGGCCTCAGCCCCTGTGAACGAACAACCACTTTGTCAAACATGCATGTGTACATCACATAATAAAATGCTAAATACCGTGTTCCACATTAATCACAGTGATTTGTCTTTCTTTTATCAGTAAATATTGTTAATTAAGTGCCAAACAAGATTAAGATGCAGGTTTAAAAGGGAGGAAGCTCCCACTCAGATGTTCTACTGTTGCCAGCAACAAATTATTGGTCCCACTCAAATGAAACCATGATATTCCAGCTGTAATACTCAGCTCTGGAGCCAAGAGTCTATGCTAAAGAACGGAACTGTCTGCGCACCATTTATGGCTGCCTCATGCTTTAATAGTCCAGAGTTAAAGGGGAAAAAAAAGATTCTCATATCAATTTTCAAGCTGCATGAGTCTTGTGGAAATATCAATATATTTCATGCGCTTGTTCTATTTACAGACTGTAAATAATGCAAGGAAATAAACACCAGACCAAACCAGAGTTTTCTCTCTCTATAATGAAGTACAAGTGTGTCTCTTTAAACTCACTTGGAGGAAGCGTCTCACCCACCTGCTTTAAAATTCAATGGGAGACCCATTACCTTGTTCAGAGTGTGGAGGAGGATAGTGTGGGAGCAGGGAAATGAAATCTGACATATGAAAAATGCAGAGGCACTGAAAGATTATTTACACTGTCGAATTAAGATGTAGCTAAAAATGCAAGAGACTTTAACCTCGTGCAATATACCAGAAATATGATGACTGCTAGTCTGCTGCTTCTTACAATATGCTACATAGAATAAGGAGAATCAATAGAAGGTACTTAAAAGATGAAGAATGAAGAACCATCATTATTATCAAGCAGCTAAAATGAATGCTGTTTTTATGTAGTCTGTTTACTCTAGTGGGTCATGATTGAATATTAAATGTCGCACATGTCAATTAAATGTATTAAATTATGGTAAACTTGCAGAACCTCCATCCTCTTCCAGCAGAAACAGAGGGAAGGAGGATGGGGGGAGGTCGAGAGGAGACTGATTCTTTATAAACTTCTCTCTGTATTATGTTGGGAATATTACTTACTACAATGACATTAAAAATATGTTCTAGTGACCTATTATTGTTATATACTCTATGTCCTATAGTATATATACTTTGCTGCTCCTCAGATAGTATCCTCAGCATCATGACTGTAGTTTATTTATTTGTCAAAAGAACAGTTTATAAGAGGATATTTTGGTGTTCTCTGTTGAACTGATTGATTGCAGAGGAAGGATGGAAAACAAAGACCTGGCTTATCAAAAGGTTCATTTGCCGCAAAGGATAGAGGAGGAACTATCTGGCAGGTAGGAGAACGCAATCAACTGGCTGAAAAGTCAGAAATTACAGTTCAGATGAGATAGTACAACCTTTCAAAACAAAAGGTTAAATAAAGGTCCTGTGGTTGTGCACTGATGGGGGCATTTCGTTTTGAAAAGAAGTATTTTGACAACTAGTTTGTCAGCTGTATAACAAGCACGGAAATGACAGTTTAGGACAGAGTTGCTGAAATGCTGCCACAGTAAAGTCCTTGCTAGGTTTACTACTTAAGTTAGCAGCCGGCTAACATTAGCTACGAAGCATGTAGGAACGGTCATCGTAGCTAAAGCTAACTCCCGTTCACGAAACAGAAAAACACACAATGTTTAGGAAGCGACACATGCATTTAACTATTCTCGAGTCGGCTTGGATTACCTTTAGAAATGACAGCTATTATTTGGGAAACATGTTTTACGTCAACACAGCGAACACACATTGGCATGAAGGTCATCGTTCATTACGACCAACTATGACCGGCACCGTGTCTTCCAGGCTCACCTGAGGGCTGTAGGCCGTCGCGGGAGAAGACCCCGTCAGCTTCTGTGTGAAACCGCTGAACTTGTAGTACATTTTTCAGATGAAGGCCAGGGAGAAATGTTACCCACAACAAAATCCCCAGAGAAAGGTCTTCCTGTCGCGACGGTCGAGGAAAAGTGACGTAGGCATGATGGCTCCACCCCGCCTGAATGTAATGTGTTTTCGGGGCGGGGCTAAGGCGATTTGAGTGTTTAGAATACTAATAAAGGGTTTGTATTTTATTTTATCATCATTTTATTATCATATCTGAAGTGAACTGAGTGTGAGTAATGAATCCCGTGACTTCACTTCACATCAAGGATATTTAGTAAACATTTCTCGGTTACGGTTTATATGGGTTTTTGCATTGTCCTAATTAAAGAGGAGAAGAAAAATACCTATGAGACAATGAACGTTGGTGCTTTTACCTCCATTATGACAATAGTAATACATCCACTACTACTACTACTAATAATAATAATAATAATATTAATACATTTTATTTGTGGGTGCTTTTGCATGTGCTCAAAAACACTTACAATAATAAAAATACATACATCAGAGACTAGTGATAAAACAGAACAGGACTGAAAACAGAGTATTGAAGATTAGATAGATACAATCAAACATTAAAAGCATATGAAATTTTAAAACATAGGTTTTGAAAAAGTTTGGATGTTGGTAGAGTCTCTGATGGATTTGGGACATGAGTTCCAGAGGGAGGGGGCACTGGAACTGGGGGCACACACATGGAAAAGGCTCTGTCCGTGAACAGATCTGTCCAGAAATCAGAATATTTCCCTCCACCTGAAAAGAATCACCACTTGCGAATGACCTAGTTCCCCTGTTTTCCTTTTCTGTCACCGATGTGTTTCTATTTCATTTCTATTTACATGCTACTGTGAATACTGAGAAGACAAATAAACCAGAGGTGCAAAATGCTTTATAAAGGGAACATTGAGATGACTGCAGCAGCTGTTTGTTTACCATGATAATAGCAGGTTGCTGCCATAGACTGTAGAATAATAGTTCACCCTAATGAGCTGATGTGAACGCCCTCGCCAAAATGACAATGTGTGAATCCCAACAACAGTACTATAACAGTCTTGCAATAAGTCATTACACATCCACAGGTGTTTTGCAAATAACAGTTTTATTACAAATCATTGTACAATGGTTATGTTCAATAAAGAAAGTTTTGATTGGTGGGCTGAGGCAATTCACTATACCCTATGTCACATACAGTTTGTGATCAAATTTGGGACACTTACAAAGACAAGGGATATTACGACATTAGCTGTCAATGCACACTAAAATCACAAGACAGCACAGTCAGAATGAAGTAACAAATACAGAAGTTAAATGTATGTATAGATGATGAACTTACAGTCTCAGCTGAATTTCCTTTTCAGCAGCCGCAGCAGATCCCTTTGTGGTGTGTGTGTGTGTGTGTGTGTTTGTATATAAGAGCATGGTTGAAGGCAACAGGAGGAAGAGGAAAGGAGATGAAGAGAAAGACTGTTGTGTGGGAGAGGTGTTGACTTGTTTGTTTGGATCATGTGTCTTCAGCGAATTATATCATCTTGCTTAACCACGGACAGTGCAAACATGTCTGATTCACCGAATGTCAGAATCATGAGCAGTGACAGCCTCTGCTGTTTATTTTCATCCACTTGATTTTTTTAAGTGCAATTTTGTATCTAACCCTGTGGGATCGTATT
The DNA here is from genome assembly GCA_901007665.1 of Aeoliscus strigatus. Taxonomy (NCBI): domain Eukaryota; kingdom Metazoa; phylum Chordata; class Actinopteri; order Syngnathiformes; family Centriscidae; genus Aeoliscus; species Aeoliscus strigatus. Next base: position 296,396 of record CAAKHB010002175.1, read on the forward strand.
TTCCAAAAATACCAGGATAACAAATGTAAGGTTGTGTTCCACCATTATGATTGACATGTTAGAGGATGAGGTTGCCCTGGAGATGCAGACACAAAAAATGCCTCACATTCACTCGCAGGTGGAGAATCAACACTATGCGCTAACATCTATTCATTCTTTGTGCTTGTTCCAATATTGTCTGGATTATTTGGTCTTGAAATCTCTTCTTTCACAGCCCATCTGCCTGTCATATGCGCCGCCCTTTATTTGTCTGCCACCTTATGGTCCTTGCTGACCTCTTGCTGTATTTCATTATCCTGGTTTAAGCCCTCCCCAGCACACTAGATCCTCCGTGTGCCCTTTTTCTGTCCCCACATTGCCCACACATTTTCATCCCTTCTGTATATGTCATAAATGTAACAGAACGCATCAAGGTCATACATCAGTCTTTTGTATCTTGCTCGAACGGGTTTGGAGAACGCAGACAAAGTGGTGGCCATTAGAATTCGCTCCATGCAATGCAGCATACAAAATAAGCAGCCGTCTCTGCCAATGTTGTAACCATGGGAATACTGTGTAAACAGGAGCTGCTGTCATGCTGGACTGACTGTGCTGTTGTGTTTAATAAATGATTATTTGTGTATTCCTCTTTTCAGATGTTGTTGTTAAGGAAATGGACGTGCAGTCTGCTGGGTGAAAGTGATGACTGGAGTTCATCAGCACATCAGGCAGGAGCAGCAGGCTAAACACAATCAGGTGGCTCAGGCAGGAAACCAGGCAGGGTGGAGTTGATCATTATTTCACAATGGGATCATCAGGCCCTCTGGTTTGTATGAGGACCTATGGCGTTGGCGTATTTGGTATAAATTCATCGCAGCATCTCCATTGAGAGGCTGCGAGCATACCTTGCCGTGCGCAACTTGAGTTCATGGTAGCACTGTACAAAACTGTGGTAGATGAACGTGATGGGAAGTGCTAGAAGTACAATGCCGCTAACTACACACATGCCCCCAAGCACCCGACCCCCAATCGTCACAGGGTAAACGTCCCCGTACCCCACCGTCGTCATGGAGATGATGACCCACCAAGCAGAAGCTGGGATGCTGGCATAATCTTGGTTCTGTGTGCCCAAGTTCAAGCCGTGCTCCAGCAGCTGGGCCAAAGCACTGTATATTGCCATGGCGACAAAGACAAACACCATCAGCATGACCATCTCCCGGTAGCATCGCCTGAGCGTCAGCCCCAGTGTCTGCAGGCCCAGGAAGTGTCTGGCCAGCTTCATGAGCCAGAACACTCGCATCATCCTCAGTACCCTAAGTATCACTCCAGCAACTCCGAGCCCAGCACCCGGCATCCCTGCCCGGGCCATTGCCATGGTGACATAGTAGGGTGTAATGGCAATGACGTCGATGATGTTCAGTGGCCGGCGGAGGAAGTCCCACTTGTTTCTGGCCACCAGAAAACGCACAATACACTCCGCCGTAAACCAGCCGATACAAACTGCCTCCACTATCCTACAGAGTGGAGAAGAGAAATTAGTTGTGCCGACTGTAAACAGGAAATGACAGAACAAAGACGTATAGGGTGATATGAGATGCTGTTTGACAATCAGCCGGTATTAGAGGGGAAACAAGGAATAAGGTGTCACGGTTCAGGGCTGACACGCTGCTCAGCGAGGGTGAAAGACAAGAAAAAAACTGGGAACAAGGAGCAATTGGGAACCTTCAAAGGGAGTGTGAGACACGGGCAAGCACATGATTATCCCATTGATTAGCACAGCAAAGGCAGTCAAAAGTGAATTAGAGTGAAGTGGTGCTTATTATTGATGCCAGTCAGACATAGCAAAAGCCTCCGAATAACCCCGCCAACACAATTACAACAAACTGAAATTGAAATTCTGTCGACTAAAAGTATACACCCAGCTGATTATAGTCCAGGCGGAGTGAACTTAACCTTCGCTTAACAACAGGACACTTTTCCTGCTCACGTCTGAAGCCAAATATTAAAAACAGTGTTTTCTGATGTTTCCTGCAAATGGCTTCATTAATTTTGCATAGTTATAATCAGTACTCACAATTCATTACCTACGAATCTGTCATTGATATTTTCTGTTAGCTGATAAAGGTATTCAAATTAAGCTGTGTAATAATCAACACCTTTCTTATGGATTGGCTATTGATTGGCTTCCTGTGAATTTGCTCAGCATGGATAACATTTAATCTGGTTCCACTATGATCTTATTGACCTGGGGGGGAGCCTCCTGTTTTCCACGCCACATTTTCAGAGATAACCAGCATATCGTGTTCAGCTGGGTTAGATGTGTCTGTGCTCTCCATCCCCTAAACTTTTCCCATGAAGTTTCTGCCCTGAGCTTACACCAGAGACACCAGCACATCTTGTGCATTTCTACTCAATATACAGAAGCAGCAGCATCATGCTGAAGGTGTGTCAGCCTCCACTTCTTCTAAATAGCTGTGACTTTCACCTACCTGTGCTCCTCCACAGTATTTCTCTTGGCTGTATCCCAATCCGGCAGAGTACTTGCACACAGCATGATCATAGACACGATCACAAAGATCACGGACACCGAAGCCAAAAGCTGCGCCGCGAGCGAAGAGTTGGGCTCCTCGAATGTCTTGCGCATTCTCTCCAGCCATTTGGCGCGACCGGTGAGCGCAGTCCGAGGCACCGGCTCGCTCAGACTTTGGGAATCACCCCCCGATACTCGGATGTCCCCCTCGGACAGACTGTCCAGTCCGATTTCGGACATCCTGTCATCCAGGCGTTTCTGGCAGCAGGAGTCCAGGTGCGCGCTCTCCAGCCCCCAGTAGAGCATCTCCGCGTAGAAGGACAGCTCACACACTCCGGGGACAAAGCGCAGCTTCCCGGATCGCACATAAAGCATGATGAACACAAAAGCCTGCGCATGTCGGTCGAAGAAGAACTCATTGCGGTCCCGGTCGTAGTCATCGCACAGTTCCAGAACCTCTTTCTCGGTTGCGCAAGCATGAAGACGACTGACGCGCCGGAGAGGGAAATCCCTGATCACCTCACGGGTGAAGGCGTACCGGGTTCCCCCCACGTTGAGTACGCAGATGCTCTTTCCGAACTTCATCGTTCCAACCTGTAACCGAACTAGAAGTCCTCTCCGTCCATCCTCGCTTACATGGCAGGAGTTGGGACACTTGTTGGGGGCAGCCTGTCTCCGGGGCGTGGCTCGCTCTGGGTGGAGGTGGCCCTGGCTGAGCTCTGATGGAAACTACCCCTCTGGTCCCTCACTCTCCTCTGCTCTCTCTGACTGTAGCCTGTGGAGAAGACTCTCCCACCCAAGTCAGGGTGAGCCAATCCCATCAGTGATGTCACGCACCGCGAGCACGGGCGCACGCACGGGATGAAGAGCAACAGGGTGGAGTGCACTTTTACGCCCTTATCAATATCACTTATTAAATATTAGGAGAAGTACAATTAGAAGTTGTGTTGTCGTTAAACAACAGATTGTACAATTGTACATTATAAAATAAAACAAAATAAAATAAAATTTGATAATATATAGAATGAAATACAATACACGTAAATTAAATAAGATAAATACAATAAAATAAAAACTAAGCAAACCTGCAATCATGACAGACAAAAGTGTTTAACACAAAAACAACCTATTGCATAATAGCACAGTCAAATGAGAAGACACAATTGACACATACGGTATTGCACTTGTTGACAGTGTTTAAATATGTTTCACCTTTGCCAGTAACTGAAGGGTTAATAACCCTTTTGTTACTTTATTGTCAAAAAAGTTATTGTAAAAGCTTAATACGGCGACTGGATGTATTACTAAAGTATCATTCTAGTAATGTCATGGTATGTTTATATCTAATTTGTGTACCCACTGTTATTTAATGGTATGCATGCACGTTCACTTCAAATACACAGGGTTTCAAAGTTGCGTGTACGTGCCCGTGTTTGCACGTGCGCGCCCCCTCCCGACGTCAGCAGTCGTGTGTTTTCGGGTTGATCCGACTTCTTTTGACTGCTTCACTGTATTGTAAAGGCTACTGTGAATGTGAGGAGGAGGGGGGGGTTGACTTGCCAAAATTCTCCCGATTGGGTGCACATCCGGAATTACGGCGATCATAAATTATCAGTCACTTTACGGTTTTTTTTAGAAAATACTTTTACTGTTTTGTTTTTTTATTATTATTAATTTATTGATTTAGTTGTATAGTTTATGGTTGATGTTAACACTCCGGGAGGGCAGAAATGGCGGCCAACATGTACCGGGTCGGAGGTATGTATGTCAATGTGGATCTTTTTTTTTTATTAAAAAAGAACCCCCTCCAGTTTTGCATAATGTTGGACTTCTGCTACACCACTCGGGATCTGTTTGCATGTAACAGCTGGACACAAGCTTTATTATACGAACAGATATGCGTCAAGTTTGAGCAGGAAGGTGAAATTGTCTAAATATTTGGGATTCAAAATGGGTCAGGCCTCGCGTCTGTCGTGGCCACAGCAGCTAGCTGCCAGCTTGCTAACTAGCTAACTTAGCACCCAATGTAAACATTTTGCAAATGTCGGCACCGTTGTTGCTTTACGGTTTGTGGCTGGTTAGACTTGGGATATGGTGAACTGTCACGCCACAGGAGCTCCAGTGTGGACATACGTTGTAAATGTTGTTAAAACGTTGCCACGGGCAGTCTGAGGCTGCCTTTGTATTTGCCTCTTCTGGCATGCAGCCATTAGTACGAGTCCTTACTTAGCTAACGTTAGCCCCAGCAGTGACTTCATTCATTACTATTGTTGCAGGTCGGCTGCGTGTTTTATAGTGTTCTAGTTAACAATGTGAACTTCGTTAGACAGGTGATGTTTCTGCTGTCCATCTTTGGTAAAAACCGGTGCAATTAATAACCAAATTGTTTTTACAGGTTAGCTAGCTTGTTAGCAGACCACAGGAATCCAACATCAAATTATTGTCTCGATTCATGGCGTCGTTTCGTCGCATTAGACAATGATTACACCTCTTGGCTCTGACAAGCACCCAGGCTGCTAATGCCTACAAGGACTGTGATTCAGAAGAAATTGCACTTAAACAACACACACACACACACACACACACACATATACCATTAGCATCAGTGGTATTACAGTTGTACGTGTTTGTCCATATGCTCACATCTGGTGCAGGTCTGCTGCCTTCAGGTGCTTTGCAGTTCCTAAAACTTGGAAAATATACAGGTGCATCTACGATGGAAATGACAATACTTTTGCCACAACAAAGCTATTTAAAATAATCCAAATCCTGCTAATGCAACACCGGTCAGTAAAAGTACACTTTCACTTTTTTGAGCTGCACATTTAGCTGGTTCATAAAGTGTCTTTACATGTTAATTATTCATTTTCGTCACATGCTATGATAAATACCATCCATAATTTTTATTTGGAATCTGATCTTTTGGGTTTAAAGTTACCAAGTTGAGATGTTTTTTTCTTCTGCCAAAGTGCTACATAACTTAAATCGTTTTCATGTTTTTTTGTAATTCTAACTGGCAGATATTATGGTCTGTACAGGCTAAAAGATTAGAAGCTGCTGCTGAGGTTGAGTCTTTTACTCTGTGCCAAAGACAGACTGAGTTGGAATTTGGGGAATCTGCATATTTTGCCAGTTATGGTTCCAGAGACTTTCTCAACAGTTTGCCAAAATAAATTTTCCTAATAAACAGGAACAAAAATACTACACTGTAGATTATTGTAAACCAGAGAGAGACCAGCTCTGCAGCAGATTGAAAAGGACAAAACAAAGCACTGTGAAGAAAGAACAATATTCTGGGATGCTCCTTGTAAATTTCAATTTCAGCTATTAACTTTCCTCCCCATTAGCCAGACATGTTTATGTCATGGTTCCAGATTCGTAGCACACTATTAGTTAGAACAAAAGTATTTTTTCAGTGGAACTCCACTGTTTTGTTTTTTTTTTTTCAAATGAAAGTTAAGCCTCTTTTACACTTGAAATTCCACAATACTGACATAAGTCCAAGTGTATGGCCTCATTGTGAAAGTGTAAATACTGTCCAGTTAAACAGAAGTGGAGAATCACCGTCTCCTGGGCGTTAGTTGAAGTTAGCTCATATTGTTCCGAACCCTACAACTTGCCTCTAATATAATGAAGTATGTCAGATGAGCTTCCATGTGGATGGATTGATACTTTATTATACTGATTGATTGATCTGATGCAGTGGTTTCACCAGTTTGTTTTCTCTGTTGCAGATTATGTATTTTTTGAGAACTCCTCCAGTAACCCCTACCTGATCCGCCGGATAGAAGAACTCAACAAGGTATAAAAGTGTTTGTGTCCCATTTTTGTGTCTTTATGCCCAAGGGTGAATAGCTAAGATTCCTCTCTATTGTTGTCTGCACCAACACCCATCATTGTATCAGTGGGTTTACATGTTTGAGTTAAATAAGTTAAATTGGATTTATTTGCCTTGCTTTTTAATAACATAACATTAACAACAACAACAATAACATTAAATTGAAGGTGTGTCTCTTAAAGTTATTAACTCATCTCTGAAATAAGGTAGTGACTAAAAAATGTGCTTCCTCTGTTGCTGGGTAACTCCTTGGGCACGTGCACTGACCTTTGGTACATCTGCAGCTCCTTGGGGTTACAGTGAGTCACTAGCAGCGCTGCATCCTTCGTGTTAGTAACTGACCTGTTATCTTCTAGAGTAAAGTTGTTTTCAGAGACATGAGTGTGGGGTTGGCGTGCATGAAAATGATCTTTATGTCATTTAAATACAGAGCAGAACTGACATGGTCATGTGTTCAAATGTGTCACCAGAGGCCTTTTCCAAGTAGTTCCAACTTGTTCCAGGTCAGTTGAAATGACGTAAGCGGCTGGTCTGCACAACAGTGTCATTTCTATAAGTGATACAATGAGATGTCAGGGTAATTGAAAGTGTGTTTGTTGTGTATCTTGGGTGTGTCGGCTTGTGTTGGTTTAGTGTCTGTTTTTCATGGACAAAAACAGGTTGTGTACATGGCTGTTGTTTTACTAGTTCTCAGACATGGCAGTTGTCTGTCAACATACTCTTACTGTGCATCATTGAGGTTCCTGTTCTGCCTCAAAGCAATTTATCCAATTATAGAGGCTAAAAGTTTCTCCAGAGTTTTGAGAACTGTTACAGTTGTTTGGACATGGCTCAGTCAGGGGCTGCTAATATCTTCAGTCATAAACTGACGAGTGGGGATCTCTGAGACTTACCGATATTGGAGCAAAGTATCAGAACTCCCCACGAGTCAGTTTAGAACGTAAGAGGCTTCTCGGATTGAAATGTCTTCAAGGAAACTACTAATTCTAGTTACCCATGATTTAACCCTACATGTTACTATCACCTGGATGTCGGAGAACCTTCACAGAATGTTTGAGCTATAGGTGGAGTGCATTCTCAAGATAGGGTGTTGCCGCAAGGTACAACTTTGGTCTGAAGGTTTTCATACTATTACTTTTGTGGGAAATACTGAAAAATATTCGAGAAATAAATGCCATCACAACATTTTAAGTGTTGAGTGCATTAATGCTGACAACTGACATTAAAAATGTATTCACCAGATGGTTTCCCATCTATGAAATATACTGTTTTCAATTGCTGTCTATTTGAATGGTATTGTAATGATCAATAATGTTGTCGACATGGCGGTGGTGGTTATAAATGCCTGCATTTGCATTGCAGCTATAGGCAGAAAAATAAGGGACCCCAGATAACTTCTGGTCAAATGGTCCCTTCTAAGGGTACAAACAAGTACATAAACCAGAGAGCCTCTATGGTTGAAAATATGGACTTGTCTTTCTTGTCCTGAGAGCTCATAGTGATCTGTGGCGCCGATTGAAAAGGACGACGAATGTAGTATTTAAATTATACTTCTGTCATTCTAATTTATAGAACCTTCAACCTATGGTTTTCATGGTGAACACCATTATATCTAGATGATTGCCACTGTTCAGCAACCCATACCAGCTCATTACATGGCGTTAATAATTACACACGGGGATGTGTACTAAAAATAGCACTGTTAATTCACACAGTTATGATGAACTACCGGTGGCGATTGTGAGGTCAACAAATCCGATTACGAAAGCCTAGATCGTTTTTGTTCTTTGTCTTCCTTATTTGTTGCCCGAACGTCCCTGTGCAGGACGCATGTCACTGTCCACTGAATATGACATGACCCCCACCTCCCAAAAAAGCCAATTTCCATTATATGAATCAACAGTGACATTCTTATCACCCCAACTGTTGCCATGTTGGGTGTTAGAAACATTGACAGACAGTCGATCTATCACTTCATATTCGTGCTAATATGAAAGAAACAGGCGAGCAGTGATTTTTTGAAATGATGGTTTCCCTGCTGATGAAACTCATTGTAGAGGCTTGTAGCTAAGCGAAGTTAGGCACCATAGATAGCTACAGATAGATCATTTGAAATAGACTTTTCCCTGCAAATGAAACTCATTGTAGCTGCTTGTAACCCAGAGGTTATTTCTCCCACTAGTCAAAGCTAAGGCCCATGGGTGAGGGCTGGAGTATAAATGAAGACCTTCACCTTCTTGCTCATGCTAAGAAAGTAAACCTGCTTGTGGAATGAACAGCATTATTGTGTACCATCCAGAATCCTCAGCTCCTACCCCATAGACTATACCTCGCCTCTGACTCCTATCAAATACAAAAACGTTGTCGGGAGTGGTTTTCGCAAACCTGCTCTCCCTACCATTCACTCTCCATCAGTCCCAAGGTTTGATATGAGCCGAGTGCTTAAGCCTGTTGGTTTAATTATACAGTCAGACAAGCAATCAATCATCTGATCAAAAGCGTGTTGCTGCCTGGGTCAGCTTGTCATAGCTGCAGAGCTTGATGAAGATACAATGGAGCCGTGTCTCTTGGGAAATTACAGGCTCGCTCTCACTCAGAGGGGTGTTGACACTTCTTAAAGTCAACCTGAATCTCTGTCCATTTCAGACGGCCAGTGGGAACGTGGAGGCCAAGGTGGTTTGTTTCTACAGAAGGAGAGACATCTCTCACAGCCTCATCCAGCTCGCAGACAAACATGCAAGTGAGTGGTCAGCGCTGTCTCCAAAATGTTTATTTTGCCATCAACCCATCTGAAGAATAATGTGTTTTATTACCAACGTGAAAGGTTTTCAGGTACTCTAATGATAATTATAATAATGATAATAATAGCCTGTTACATAGTACTTCAATCACTTGGACGTTTCCAGCGGTGTTTCCACTGAGCGCACTCATTGTACATTTACCATCATGGCGATATTTTTTTCCCTTGACAATTATGGCTCTGGAATGCTGCCATTAAGTGTCAGCTCCTTTTGGAGGGGGTGCAGCTGAAATATGGATATGTCACTATTCATCATTGTTAATGACAATCATTTGACAGGGTGGTGAACTGTCAGTGACGCTACATGACGAGGTAGAAGGAATGGAGAGTGCCAGAATAGACCATGTCACAAGCTTCCAGTGAAGTCAAAAGTTTTTTCTAAAGGGGGTGCATGCAAAGACGGTGTTTAGAGAAATGAAATGAGAACCATCACAAACCAAACAGTGTTGTCAACAAAGAACGAAGATCTTTCCCTGCCAGATTGCCTCAAGTTAAACCCCCATTTAACCCCCATCTGTAACAGCAATTACGTACAATATTTGACATATTTAATGCTTGGGGTTATTGATTAGCCTGATAGATGTTAGTTGCTTTGATTTAATGAATGTCAGCCATACTGGGTGTTAATGTTAATTATTATTAATGTTATTATTAAATTAAGATGGAATTACTTATTATTTCAGTGTCATTCAGGCGCTTACATAACATATCATTTTGCACATAATTACGGCAGATGCTCATCTCTTAAGTGCCAAATTATAATTAACATTGGTTCCTGAGGAATTGTCTGTGCTAAGCTAATATCAGTAAGGTTAATAAAGCTTACAATGTTGCAAACTCATTACGTAACATCGCCATGGCGACGTCTATACTATGTCTGCACGGCAAATCGCATTCTCATCGTCATTTCGATAATAGCATTTGTGATAAACTGCTGTAAAACGCAAGATGGTCATCAGTTAAGGGTGGTTTTCAGCGATCCCCGTGTTTTCCAGTGATGTACATCGGTCCTTTGTTCTCTTCCTGCTGTCAGTAGAATTTGGATTAATATTGAGGCACCGCTCAGGATCAGCCACTGAATAAGTTCATGACTCAACATTAGCCTCTTCACCAGGAATCATTTCTATGAACCTTTTCAGACATTGCAGTGCGCCATGCCTTCATGTTTCAGATCAGCTGCTTCTCCTTCTCAAGATGTCTGATGCATATTGGCCGTCATGATAGGACAGAACAGATGCAATATTTCATACTCCGACAGGTTGAGAGAAACCCTGACTATTTTTTGTTGTCCTTTTATCTGCTGTTTGACTGACAAGTGATAATTGTTTTTCATTCAAGCCCTAATTAACAATTGTCATGATTGCAAAGGACCCTTCCCGCTTCTTGTCCAGTCAGTTCACTGATGCATTTTGCCTAATTTTCATGATTTATGTCATCACGTAGCAAATGTAAGATTACTTTTTCAAAGCTAAATATGAACCAGCTTTGAATCACAAGCCGTACATTGCTGCTTTCAGAACCAGCCACTTGCAGAAATACATTTCAGACCAGATTGAGTTCAATGCCATGCATTTAACACCTGTCCCACCTGTCAGTCTCTGAGAAACAGTTTTCCATGAAATAAAGTAGAACCAACCTGCAATTGTAAAATATATTTTTTTTGTTTTAGTAGAGTAGTTTAAGAGGAAGGAGTATCTGCTTTTTTACTTTCAGAGCTGGATTACTGCTGGATCAACCTGCTCGCACTCCAAAGAAAAGTGTTTGCCATACTTACAGTCATGCAAAACATGATTATCATAAATGAAATGATTCTGCAGTAAATTTCACTTCTTATCAATGTAATTAATATATAGTATGTATTAATATATAGTATAGTATATAGTATATAATATATAGTATTGTTACCAGCCCCAGAGAATAAACGTGAATATTCCAAACCAACTTCTGATGGCATATCATGTTCACATAGAAACATTTTCAACAGGATTGTTGGCGTTGACTTTTTGCTGCAAACAAATTAGTTTCTAGTTGCCTTCAATCTCCCCTGCTGTCATAGTCAGTCTGTCTCACCACAGAACGTCTGACAGCCCCCTTCAAATGGAGATTCTCCAACAGAGAAAGAAGAATAGCGTAAACAGCCGGTGTATTAAATTAAAGACACCAGTATCAGAGCTTTGATTTCTAACCAAAGTGTTTTTCTGCTGTCTGGCATATTGTGCTGATATAGCCGCTGCAGAGAAACCTAACTCAATATCAATGCTCCCCCAGCAGTGACCCTCAGTGTGACAGTTTTTCCTCCTGGGTTTGCCTTTGCAGAGGAGTTGGAAGAAGAGAAAGAGAACCCCACAGAGACAGAACTAACAGATAAACAGAAACACCAGCTTCGCCACAGAGAACTCTTCCTCTCTCGGCAGTATGAGAGTCTACCTGCAACACACATCAGGTACTTTCCAGAGGTTTACACATGCACACACACACACACACACACACACACAGACCCCTGCAGCTCATTATCTACAGGCAGTGCCCATGACTAGTCACTCACCTAGCTATGAACGTACAGCAAACACTTGGTCTGGTTTCACATGGTGCTCGCTCTCTCTCCCTCTCTCCCCAAAACAGGGGGAAATGCAGTGTTGCCTTATTGAATGAAACAGAGGCTGTTCTTTCGTACCTTGACAAAGAGGTGAGTGGGTATAAGAGAATATTCCGTGCTCCTGCTCCACGTTTCAACAGTTCTGGTGTGAAGAACTGATGTTACACATTTGCAGATTGCAGCAGTCTAATCTTTTCCGACCAAACCCGGATCTTACTCTTTGAAGCAGTGGAAACTAGTTGTAAACATTCATATTATCACATTCAAGTGTTGTATTCATACACAGCTGTTGTGCAGTTATTTAGAATGTCTCTCACACCTTTTCCCCATCCGTCACACCTTTGTATTGCTGCTAAATGTTCCCCTGGGTTTTTACAGTCAAAGTGAAGACTAGACTACCCTGATAGGCTGTTGTTATATAGCATATGTTGTTTTTTTTCAGGATACATTCTTCTACTCGCTGGTCTACGACCCAACACAGAAGACCCTGCTGGCCGACAAAGGCGAGATCAGAGTGGGGCCGCGCTTTCAGGCAGACGTACCTGAAATGCTACAAGAGGGTCAGAACCGCACATGAAATGATTTGTGCACCTTATTCCCATGTGTGTCATAGCGTGTTTTTGCCTCCGTCAGTAGTGTGTATTAGAACTCAGGGTTACAGTGGGGAAATGCTTTATAAGGTTACACCGTTGGTGTTGAAGAGAAATCACTTCTAGCACATGATTCACACTCACAGCTCAGAGCATGTCACACATCCAGCTCGCTGCCAGTCCTCTGTATCAGGGTCAGGTATTAATGGTAACTGGGGTATAATGAGCAGAAACTTGACAGAATTCTAATTTGACTTTTTAGAGAAATAGAAATAAAATAATACAACACGGTGGTACAGTGGTTAGCACTGTCACCTCATAGCAAGAAGGTCTGTGGTTAGCTTCCTGACCTGATCTTTCTGTGTGGAGTTTCTATGCTCTCCCGTGTCTGTGTGGGTTCTGTCCGGGTACTCTGGCTTTCCCCCACCTCCGGCAGCATGCTGAGGTTAATTTGTCACTCTACATTGTCCATTGGTGTGAATGTGAGTGTGAATGGTTGTCTGTCCTTCATGTGGCCCTGTGAGGACCCTGATGTCGACCCATTGACTGCTGGGATCAGCTCCAGCACAATAACCGGTGACTCATAACCAGCAGCAAGTGGGAGATGATGACTGGATGAATAAATAAATATCTATATCCAGCCTGTTCAGTGATGTATTAGGGGTGTATTTGTACAACGATAATAATGTATGAGCGTGACATGTGTGTGTGTCTTGCAGGTGAAGCAGATGACAGGGACCAGGCCAAGCTAGAGGAGAAACTGTGGGATCCAGAGTGTCCACTCACTAACAAACAAATAGACCAATTTCTAGTGGTGGCACGGTATGACCTTTCACCTCTGGTTTTGTGGCGAAAATGAACAGTTACTGACTAGAATATGTGACTGCCGCATTCATGTGGGGAATAGTTGTAACGTATTTGTATTTGCTGACTGTGTGTGTTTTCAGGGCGGTTGGTACCTTTGCCCGGGCGCTGGACTGCAGCAGCTCAGTTCGACAGCCAAGTTTACACATGAGTGCAGCTGCAGCCTCGCGAGACATCACATTGGTGAGTTGGACTCACAGAGACGTCTGTGATCACGAGTCAACTGTTGCGTTTGAGCTCTTTCTCTGGCGATGGTTTGCAGTTCCATGCAATGGACACTCTGCACAGTCACAATTACGACCTGTCCAGTGCGCTGAGTGTCCTGGTCCCAGCGGGTGGCCCGGTGCTGTGCAGGGATGAGATGGAGGAGTGGAGCGCATCGGAAGCTGCTATGTTCGAAGACGCACTAGAGAAATATGGAAAAGACTTCAACGACATCCGACAAGACTTTGTAAGTACATCACCAAACGTTTTTACAAGGTGTGTCTGGTCGGTGTTGCAGCAGAAACAAAATCCGCTTGCTTTCAGTTGCTGTGACTTGAACTTAAAGAAAAACACTGCTAATCGGAAAAAAAGAGACAGCAATGAGATTCAACGGGCAGAAGTATGAACACTCACAAACGGTACGGTGTGGGATCCACGCACATTCAACGCAGCATAAACCAGCTTTACCTTCAAATTAGCAGGATGTGAAGCCATCGATGTCTGCATAAAAGCGCTCTGACTTTAGCTGTGCTGTTCTAAACCACTGATATTAAGATGATACTCTGCTGCAGGAGGGATGCAATCTGTTTTGGGGACATTTTGACACAGTCCCACGACTACCGTTGCTGCGCTGTGAAGGATGAAATTAAAACATTTCAACAGCGGTTAGAATGGAAAAGGGTCACTTAGATTCTATTCAGTGCCCTTTTCCTCCATATGCTGCAATAAAGTCTATGGGTGGATGCAATGGTAGCACGTGCTCATGAATACTTATTAAATGTGTGAATGACTGCGTGTATGTCCAGGGCTCAGAACCAAGCCAGTATCGTTCAGGCTCTGTGGTCATGATGCCTCTCACTCATGAATATACATGAGGGCTTTCACACCCAGATGGCAGGAACATGAGATATTAATATTATTAATTTGCTTCCTGTCTGTCTGTCTCTCTGCCTTTCTCCACACCTCCATGTAAAGCTGCCGTGGAAGTCTCTGACCAGCATCATAGAGTACTATTACATGTGGAAGACCACAGACAGATATGTGCAACAGGTGAGAACACAGATGTGTGTGTCATGATACTGTACAGGAGAGTGAAATTTTGATTAGACTCATGGCTTAAAGGCACACAATACACAGTGAAATAAAATGGATACAACGCATGAAGGCATGCATGAAATAAGAGTATTTTCACAGATATCGGTGGGTGCATTCACAGTATGTTTCTATATATTACTAAGTGCTTCCTCCTTTCCAAAATGTCTGTCCACTCTCTCCCTGAGCAGAAGAGACTGAAGGCAGCGGAAGCCGAGAGCAAACTGAAGCAGGTTTATATTCCCACATAGTAAGTCGCTCCGTTTCTGCCGCTGTATGTGTATCGTGAACCAACGTGTGCAGATAGATGCGGCATCGACCTGCTCCCTAAATCTCGTCTTCTCTCTCGATAGTAATAAACCCAACCCCAACCAGATCTCGATGACTAACGGCAAGATGGCAACAGTGAATGGGGCCGGACCCGGGACGTACCACGCAGCAGGTGGAGGCAGAGCCTGCGAGAGCTGTTACAGTGAGTTTTGTTTCTCTGCGTGTTCTGAAGCATGGACTTTGGAAATGTCGATAGCCAGCGAAAGAACATTCACTATTGATTTCTCCTTTCGGATCCAGCCTCAAAAAGCACTTTACTACCTTTGTTTATCACCATCAACGGTAATTAGTCCTGACAGCCGCGGCAGGAAGGTTCAAGGTCACAATGCAGAATTAAAGACGCAGTGACCAGTGACCTCCTTTCAGGTGCCAGATGAAGTGGAATTAAAAAAAAAAGGCCGATGCATCTTGTATGTCCACAGCCATGCAGTCGGCCCAGTGGTACTCATGGGGGCCTCCAAACATGCAGTGCCGCCTCTGTGTTTCCTGCTGGATGTACTGGAAGAAATATGGCGGCTTGAAGATGCCGAGCAGAGTGGAGGGTCCAGAGGAGAGGACCTCCCCCAGTCCGGCAAGCAATGTAAGCACTACCTGAAGGCGTCAGTGGGAAAAGTCAAGAAGAGTAATGCAGCGGAGAACTCACGAGGGTGTCCTCATGTCCATGAGTGTTTACAGAATGTGGATAACTTGAAATACAGTTCAAGCATGAAAACGCAACTTGTTTTTAGGAAATCTTCACGTTTCAAGCAAATTTTCACCAAAAATAAGTAAAAAGAATATGCCCGTGTAGCAGGGTTTTTTTTGTTATTTATTCCTTATTGCATGCAAAAACATCTTGCTCCACTAGCAGATTTTTCTGTTTATTTCAAGTGAAAATTTGCTTGAAACAAGTGAGAAATGGCTAAAAACAAGTCACTTTTTCAGCTGTCGTATTACATTTTTTGCAGAGTAATGATTTGAAAATTTAAAAAATGCTTCAACTGCATCCTTTCACATTATACTCCAGGGCCTGAAGACAACCTCATGAGATCTATGTTGCACTACAATTCTCTTGTTAGACATTTTTCAGTTGTTTTCAGTTGTTTCAAATTTTCACCTGCTATAAACATAAAAATCCTCCAGTGGCGCATGATTTTCTTGCTGCTTGTAATAAGAAAAAAAGGTGATGTCTTATTTTACGTGTAAAGACGTTTTATGGACTAGAAATAAGTTTTAAACAGATAAGACATTTTTTCAGTGTAACTTCTGACAGTTTTTTTGGTCAAATACAATGTTCATGTTGTTTAAATCTCAAAGACTTTGAGGTAAATATTGTAAGTAAGGTCATATTTGATCACAGAGGTTGTTGGATCCCTCTTATTTGGACTATTTTACACATTTTATAACCCATGTTTTGCTTATTTTTTTCTTCCTTGTCCGTCCTTCCTTTTTTTGTGTCTTTTTCTTCTTCCAAGGAGTCTCGTTCACGGGGTCATGCTCCCCGCCAGTCCAACCACATGGTTCCCATGCGAAACAGTGGCAGCCCCAAGTCCTCCATGAAGACCAAGCAGGCGTTCCTGTTGCAGGCCACCCGCCTCACCAAGCTGGCCCGGCACATGTGCCGTGACATCATCAGGCTGCGCCGTGCTGCGCGCCGGCCCTTTGTTCCCATTAACTGTGGGGCCATAAAGGCAGAGTGTAAGAGCGCTTTCAATTCCTCCTAACTTCTGCCTCATGGACACACTCGCAGAACAGCTATCCATTCAGAGCCACACACACACACACACAGACACACACACACACACACATACTGACACTGACCACCTCCTCCTCACCCTGACTGCTCTCATCATCCCATCTCTCCCCGTCTCTCCCCTCTGCCCCTCGTCTGTCTTTTTCTGTTTTTATTATTGTTATTATTATTTTGGTTTTTGTATTCTCCCACCCCCTGTTTCCAATAAAGACTGCCTGTCCTCATAACTATGAGTTTGATCATCTTTTCATTCGTGGTTTTATTCTTTTTTTTTTTTTTTTTTTTCTCATCTGTTCTGGTTACTGTCGGATTGAAGCCATTATCATCACTGCATCGAGATTTATCAGTGCTCTTCTGTGTGAAAACACCTACATACAGTCAGACATGGCTCCTGTCATGACCAGTAAAAGGATCCAATAGATGTTCTAGCCTGAGCTGGATACTTCGTGCAGGTGCTATAGAAGCTGCAGAGGAAATGTATTTTACTAAGAGAAGCTCTATTTTGCACGGCGCTCATGAACAAGGTGCCTGTTCTGTTTGCTCAGAGGGATTTTGATTGTTAAATGTAAATACTGCTTCGGCATCTTTGCCATCGCATTTGATTTGAACCTGTTTTGCACATATTTTCCACGCGGATCAGAGAATATTTTGTATGAAGCTAGCAGTAAAGTGTGTCGTATATTGAGCATCAGACTGGTTAAACTTGAAAATCACATGTGAAAGTTCCAGTAAAAGCCTTGTAGGGAGCAAAAGAATGAACCTTTGTTTGCTTTGCTGCTGGCTGAACCCCACCAATCTCCCATAGGGAGTGCTCGACACGTCCCTAGCCTCTTAGCTCGTTCCTCCCCTTTCCGTACCAGTCATCAAATATTCATATCAATCCATTATCTTGCCTCCTCTGTCTTGTAAATGCTGTGACAAGATTTACCAAGCAGAGCCACCCTCCACCCCACAGCCCCCTCACACTTCACCACCTCCTTTATCATCTAACAACAGCTGCAATATCTCCATCTCATCTTCTACCTCCTTGTTGCTCTTTCATCATTGTGGACGTGAGAGTAGACCTCCAATAAAGTCACACCTGAAAGCATCTCTCTGGAGTCTTGTGCTTCATGTGTCTTGTGTTACTTGTCCATCAACTCCACCACACTCTCTCATTGGCCGTCGGGCCCCAGTGGAACCGCAAAGGCCCGCCCCCTTCCCCACAGCATGGACTCAAGCTTCAGTGCCTGCTGTCATCACGCCCTCATGTTTTAATGTACTTTGTTGTTCTTGGATGTGTGAACATGTTCTTCCATCTGTATGTGTGAGGTCATGCCAACCCCCTGAACATATGTTCAAAAACCTTTGGTTGATTTGCCCACCTGCTTTCACTCCTGAGTTGAAGCCCTGCATTCATTATTATCGGAAGAAACCGTGTAAATAGAACATCTGTTCAATCCATCGACAGGTTGCCGCTGATCTGATTTGATTCATGGTTCTGCCGGAACGTTGGAACAGTACAGTCACAGCCCCTGACGTGATCGATAAAACGTGTTTATATGTGTGTGCATATGTTTGGTTTAGACATGTTAAGGGTCTCGGAAGGGCAGGGGACTCGCCTACCCAAAACCAGAGCCGCCCAAAGGAGCACTCTGACAAGTGTTCTGCAGTTTCTAGGTAAACACACCGTCAGCAAGCGAGACTCAAGAGAATACGAGCAGAGTGAGTTGATGCAGCTCCTGTGTCCTTCCAGAGTCTCGTCCAGCAGCCCATGTCCCCCGCTCCCACCGCACGGCGGGCCTGCAGACACCACCTCCTCGACGCCTCCTCTCCTCGCTCCCACACGGGCCTCATGGCATCCTGGGGAAACGCAGCTACCATCACCACAGTCGGACTGAGCCAGACAGACGTACAGGTACACACACACACGACGAACATATGTGTAAACAATAAAAACTGAACAAATGAAACAATAAAACAAACTCTCAGGGTGTATTTCTGTTGTTTTTTATTGGTTACGTCACACTTTTTACTGACACAAGTCATTTGGAACCATTTGGAAAAGTAAAAAATGAAAATAAATATAAATCAATAGTATTTACACCCACCTGAGACCCTCATGGATGATGTATGTGTTGTTCTGCCTTTGTTTCACAGAGAACGCAGGGTCGACAGGTGGACCCCTTCTGGTAGGTGTCTCACACCTTTTATTGGAACAAATCCTTTTACACCTACATGGCTGCAGATTGTAATGAAATCATATTTCATTGACTTTGTTTTTGCAGCATAACGGGCGCAACAGCAGTGCTGGAAACACCAGGGGAGGTGTGATGATCCGCAAGAGACGCCCCAACTGGATAGATGCCCCCGATGACAGCTTTTTCCTCGTCTCCCGGGAGACCAGGTAAGCAAAGGTGACCCTTTTCTGACCTCCGTTTGGCCGAGTGTGTGTATGTGTCTGTGAGAGAGAGAGTGGAAAATACTGCTGAGAGGAGCTGAGCTGACACAGGGAAGGCATGTATTTCCTGTAACCCCTAACCGGTCACTACGAGACTAGCCCAGTAAATTTACTTTAATGGGAGATTTAAACATGAGCACAAATTGTAAATGATACTTTTAACCCAAAGAAACGGGAGTAAATATTGAACAGATTTTAAGGAACAAACAAAAGAACTTAAATGCGTGGCAGTACATTTTTTTTATAAAATTCAAAATTTTGCTAAAATATTTGTCGTCGTTCTATCTATAATTTATTTCAAGTTCAAATCAACCTTGTTACACTTAAAATAAGACACCACCTGAAAAAGTGGATTGTTTCTGATTTTAAGTGTTTTGTAGTGAATCACAAGACCTTTGGCATTAAATTGCCTTTGGACACATCTGCCCAGTTGCAATGATAAAAAGCAACAGATTTGTTCCATATAGTACCATAGTACCGACTCCAGCAGTGGACAAGCAGCAGACTGTTCACAAAACAACCAAGACTGAAGAAAATTCACGTTCATCATCGGTTCCTTCGAATGACATAATTCATCCACGAAAGTCTTCATCCTCACACAAACACAACGTCTCATACGCACATGCAGATAATGGGTCCTGTATGTGAGAGAGAGAGATGTTCCCCCATTAGGCCTGTGTCTAAATGAGCCATAGCACCCTGTCCTCACAGCCGCCTTTGGACCACCGCTGCTAAAATTAGAGCAGCTGACTGCTGCAGATGGGCCAGCACGGAGCCAGCCAGGGTCCTGAGTGGAAATATCATTAGCACATTAACCATGGCGGCGCTCGCATGGATCACTCATTCAGATCAACATGACTATGTGTGAGAGAGAGAGAGAGAGAGAGAGAGAGAGAGAGAGAGAGAGACTGACTTTCGCTCTCGGAGTGCACAATTAATGCTGAAATAACAGATGTTAATGGATCTGCTGTGAGTGGCTGCTTCTAATGAACATGATGGGACATTTCGTTTTCTCCCCCTCCCCCCTTCCCCCGTCTTTGTCTCTTTATCCCCTGTATTTCTCTCTCAGTGCGATGAAGAAGTGTGTCACAGAGCAGACAGAGATGGGAGTGGGAGATCAATCCCATCGAGTCAAGAGAGACAGAGACGGAATCTGAAAAAGGCAGCAAATATAGTTTGTCTCCTAGTGCAAAGTGTGATCCAAACAAAGCGCCACGAAAAAAGGAGTTAGATGACAGATTTATGATGAATCACAGTTCTGATACAATGCATTTGATGGGATACTTGAACTTTGAC
Source organism: Aeoliscus strigatus (assembly GCA_901007665.1). NCBI lineage: Eukaryota > Metazoa > Chordata > Actinopteri > Syngnathiformes > Centriscidae > Aeoliscus > Aeoliscus strigatus. The sequence continues at coordinate 316,687 of CAAKHB010002175.1, forward strand.
CTGCTTGTGGAGCTGGAGATGTTAGATTTCATGGTAATCCATCCAAAAGCTGAAGACATTGCCACCATGAGACCTGCAGCGCTCTCAGAATGACAAATCACTGCAGGCATACTGTAAAGGAAAGTCAGTTTAGACTGACGCAGTTTTAGATACTAAAATACGTTTATATTTGATGATGAATTGAATATAAAAGTAAGAATTGAATAATCATAAGAGGTTGGAGACAGGGAACGACCGAATTGTGCTCAGAATTCAATCTGGGGTCTGGTCTTCACAGCCGTCAGTAATCACAAACAGGCTGTAGCTATGTCTCCATCATGTCCCATGTCCCTCAAAGAGTCAGACGCCGGCACAATCCTGCAGACATGTTTGTCTCTCTCAGCTTATCACAGAGGTGTGATAGTACGTCTGCTTCTGATGCCCGCCACTTCAGGGAATCTTCCAGAAATGAAACGTCTGTTTCACATTGTGAATCGTTTTGAATCCCTCGTTCATCTTTCCTTTAGTCACTCACAGTTGTGAGAGGAGAGCTGGGACATCCTGAACCCTTTAACACCGACAGTACCTCAGGGGATACATTTGCGCTAGCATACTTCAGAGGCTCGTGTTCACCCAACTAGTTGCGCTTTCAGAAACCATCCAACAATGACTAAAGGCGAGAAGTTGCAGCCGGTGTGAAGGAGGAGCTAGGAGAAGGAGAAACGTTGATCGGTTCCTGAGAATGGAGAACAGCCTGTTATTATGGTAATTCCATTTGCTCTGTCGCTGGAAGCCGGCAAATCTTTTTACCATAATGACATGGCTACAAATTGGAATATCACAATTCATCTTGTTGTGGAAGCTGTGCTGGTAATACTTTATGCTAACAGTGACTTTGTGAGAAAGCTGCTGCTCCCAGTGATAAACCCACAATCCCCATCACAACGTGGATATTCCATCTGAGCCTGACCGCTCTCATTAATCTCCTCCCTGCACAGCACGCAGCTGTTTCTGAGCAAATTATTTCCAGATAAAGCCACCGCGCGCTACCTGCCCGGCGCCGAACAGCAGATGTTAGTCACAGGAACACAGTGGAGCATTTAGAGACAGACATTTCCCTCAGGAGCTGATGGAAACAGAACTCGCATACATTAGCCAGGTGGCCAGAAACACGAGCAAATGCGAATACTTACGCCGCGTCTGAATATGGGACTGTTCTGCTTGCAACAGCAACTTCACACAACATTAGTCTTGTTTCAGTTGCCCGCAAGTGTCAACATCCATCAGCTTCTTAGATGAACTCACCAGGTAATCCACCTCTGAGAAGCACTGAAGCTGAGATACAATGGGATGAAAACTACATTTCCCCTCTAAATGTATCTTATACTAACTTAGATGCAACGTTACAAGACTTAGAATTGATTGACTGTAACTTCTCATTCATGTTATTTTCTCTCCGCTCACCGCTCACTGTCTTGTCCCCCCCCCCCCCCCCCCCCCCCGCGGCCCCCC
>CAAKHB010002175.1:318197-333243 GCA_901007665.1 Aeoliscus strigatus
CCCCCCCCCCTTTTTTGCCCGCCCCCCCCCCCCCCACAGGAGGGCCCGACGGCTGCTCTCCCGGTCTCAGCTGAGGCATGCTTGCCGGCAGCCCTGTGAGCAGATCACCCTACGCAGGGTCTCCCAGGGTCCACCGCAGGGGCTCGTCCTCGCTCCCCCGCACCCCCACCCCAGCCTGAGGATGCGAGGGCCCATTGTCATCCACGACTGAACACACACACACACACACACACACACACGCCCAAGTCCTCACCTCTGGTTCTTTTGGAAAATCCAACCCACCTTTGTTTTTACTCCTAAACGTGCATCCAGCTGTCTGACAGCTGGGAGGCAGGAGGATGACATGAGCCGTGATGCAACAGAACACCTGACCTGTCTGCGAGTGCTGCCTGCCCCCCATCCCCTGAGAACATGTCCCAAATATTAGGTACCCATCGTTAACATGAGCCAAGCATTTACATATTTATGACAACTCCGCAATGAATTCTCCCTTTATGAGGGTTGTGTGACAGAGGTGTTGATCTGTTTCATTTGGGAGGCTACACCGACTAGGTGTTCCTACTATTTTTTTCAAACCTGTTTCATTTTGGATGGACGAAATATTAAGAACACGTCATCATGGATGACTGCAGGGCTGCACTGCGTTCGTTTCATCGACAAAATAATTGTGAGTGTATACAAATGTTTGAGTGTGCCAAGAGTGTGTGTGTGTGTGTGTGTGTGTGTGAGTGAGTGAGTGACACGAGAGAATGTGGGGCAGGGGGTTTTCATGGAGGGACATCAACAATGGAACTTTGTGTGACTTTTGTGTTGATTGTGAATTGTGCAGTTTCATCAGTTTGTATGAAGTTGTTTTGGGAAGGTGGGGTTAATGAGATTCATCAGGTGGTGGGTGGGTGACTGTCTTTTATAGATAAATAGTCATGTACAAATCCCCCCACCCCTCAAAAAAAAAAAAAAAAAACAAAAAAAACCCAACCACTCAGCGAGGTCGGTACGTGGATGCAAAGATCAATAGATCAGTTGTATTGTGAGACCAGTGCAGTAAATTAAACTTCCTTTTACTTTAATTTGTTCCCAGGTCATCCTCAGGCAAATACTCACAGGAAGGAAATACTATATATACATATAGTATACATGTGACATCATCATCATCTAGTGACAAACTAGCCCTTTTTTTTAGAGGTGACAGAAGTTAAACAATTAAAAAAAGCACTATATAGAGAGGGAACCGACCACATTTTCAGATTTGGCTCAAAAGAAAACTCCTCCTCAATCACGGTGGAGCCAATGATGAAGATCTGTCACAAGGAATCAGCATATAGCTGCTTAGTCTCCACATAGGATATGATATGTTGTATATCTCATCACAGCACTGTACACTCTCCGCATCCTCTTTCTATGGCTGTCTGTACCGAGTCCTCACGTGGATACAAAATCACTTCTTTGCAGCCAAACAAGGCACAGATACGTCAACATTCTCCTCTATGCTGTGACACTGGCAACATTTTGAGGCAGAAATCGAAGCTCCTTTGCCGGCAGCTGTGTGTGACTTTCCCTCACTGCGTTTGTTCTGTGAAGCCGCCGGTCAGGTTCATCCTGTTTCAAGCACCATCAGTGCTGCATGACAATAATTCCCCAGAGGGTGCTGCCTCAAAAAGTTTGCCGGCGAATCCAACCGGCCTTCAGGTGCGTTTACTCTTGAGTTTCCAATCTGGCATTGCCAGCGCATGTCTTTGAGGTGAAAGCCTCTGCTGACCGATGGGTCACATGGTTTCTTCTCTCTGATTCAGGATGTTTTTGTTCGTGTTTCCTGTATGTCATGTGTTGAATTCTGAATATGCTGAGAATAATAAAACAAGAACTCAAGGCCGGATTCTTGGTGTCCAGTCTCATTTAGCGCTGATGATCATATGACAGCAGCCATTGCCATCTTCTCCTGACTTTGTGTTGCTCTTGTTGTCTTTCATGGTTTAGAAACTCTTGTGAAAATCCTGAGTTTGTTCATTCTGAAATGAAGGAAATTTGTTTATTTTTTCCCAATTCTATTTCCATGTTAACTGACAGAAATCCAATCAAATGTGCTTAAGAGTTTCTTATGTTTGAATCCAGTAAAAACATTTCAGGATTAAACAAACGCACGTTTTTCACTGAACCTTCTTTTTGAAATTGCCCCCTGGGGAGACCCTGAAATATGTCATTTGATGTAATGATGAAATAATGATGAATAATGATGAAATGATGCAATGCAGACACTGCAGAGACTGGCAAAAAAAAATGTCGGTGAGGCTTTAAACAAACAAAACGAAAAAAGCAAATACACGTTTTCATACTTTATACGCCATGTTTTCGTTGTGTGGTGGGTTGTTCATGTTGTCCTCTGCGGCACCACAGAGAACAGTGCATCACAGAATTCCGAGCTTTCTGAGAAGCACTTGAACGCGTCAGGCGCGTGGAATCCCTTCACCAAGCGGAGGTCGCGTGCTCGACCGCCGGGGCACCCGAGAGGATTCATCCGGTGTCATCCGCGTCATTTCCACATGTAAACCCCAATTTAAAAAAAATAAAAACAATTATCAGCGTCAGACGGACGTGACTGTGTTTCACAAGCACTCTTCTCCTCGTGCCGTGCTCCAGAGCTCCAGTGGCGCAATCGGTTAGCGCGCGGTACTTATATGACAGTATTCAGCAGAGCAATGCCGAGGTTGTGAGTTCGAGCCTCACCTGGAGCAGAGTTTTTAGGTCACTGCTCCCCCGGATGTGATCCCCCACGTTGTTACCCTGCACACTTGAAAAAAAACCAATGCAAAATCAGACAGTCGTGATTCCGTCGGTGCAACGTTACTTCAACTACATGCACACAATAACTCTTCCGGAGCTTCCATTCCAATAAAATAAAAATATGCATTACATGATGTGATTAAGCACTTGGTGACTGCAGACTCCTGCCAAACAGCTCATTTTTATATTAACATATTTATATTTTTATAAACATACCCTTACCATTTGGAAATACCAATGGAATAAGTGATAGCATCTTAAGGTCAATAGTGTCAAAATCCACTGTTTTACTAATGGTGGTTTTCTTTCGAATATAGCCCCAAGAATGATTGAAGATAAAGCAAATCTATTCACACTGATTCAACAGACTCTCAGCTACGATTAGCTATCAGTGTCAAACCTTTATCTTCATTTGTTTCCTTACAGTTTCTGAAAATCTGCAAGCACCATCATATTTCCTGTTCCGGATCAAACTTTGATATATGAGAGAACTTATAAAGCTAAACCTATAGCAGGCCTATAGCAGGTGAATGTGTAATGTTACCTGTCCTCTGCAGCCATGTGATCGCTCAGCTGTGGTGCCAAACTGCTGGAACACACATTCAAGGCAGCTTGTTGCTGGAAAGCTAAATTCACATATTCTGGACTTTTTTTTTTTTTTTTTTTGGAAGAGCAAAGAATCAGACATGTTCAGTGTTCTGAATAATATTATTGTGAACAATTATTCTTCTTTGTACAGTCATAAAAAATAAAGAAAAGCATTGATGTTTATATGTTTTATCTTCTATTTTGATTGCACGTGAACTGAACACTCAACAGATTTTATTTTAACAGTTTTTATTCCAAATATTGAAATCTGCACTGGAAAACACCAGTGTTGGTTACGTTCCAGCGACAACCTGAGGTCAACAGGTGAAACTGCTTCTTCGCTGTAAGAACAGCGTATAACCACAAGAGGGCGGTGCAGCTGCATCAAACCCTGCCCACCACATTTTGGGACACAAAAGACAAATTGACGTGTTACATGATGTCATTTGGAGAGAACTTGACAGCTGATCGCTGCAACTTAAGTAAAACAGGCGTTGATCCTTGTGATTAAACGTTGCTTTTCCAATTCTATTAAAATAAAGTAAGTATACCATACAGGAAGTATTTAAAATATAAGTACAGGAAAATTCTGTATTTGGAACTGCAGAGTTGTAATGAAACAGCATGTGTGTTACTTTATTCAGTGTGTCTTAACATCTGTGTGAGAACCATCATTTCAATCTTTTCAGACGTCATTTTATGTCACAGTTTACAGCTGCTGTATGTGTGTGTCTGTGTGTGCGTATGTCTGTATGTGTGTGTGTGTGCACGCACAACCTTTGAGTGTGCAGGTCTGTCACTCTAAGCCCTGTAAAGCTGGGAATGAACAAGCAGAAGATTGCAGTAATGATGTGACCCAGATGTCCCGGGTGCAGGCTGAAAATGAGAGTGCAGATCAGGGCCTTGTACCTCACACCCCCCACCCCTCCCCTCCCCTCTTCTCCCCTCCCTCCATCCAGCCTGAGGACACAATTGCGGGGTATTTAACAGCGGGGAATATGCATGCTTGTAAATGCATGCGTTGTCAAGCGTCTGTGTTTGGTGTGTGTGCTCATCCGATCCATGTAAACCCAGGGGATCAGATTTTGGAATGTGTGCCACTTGTTCTTGGCGCTCCGGATTAGACCTAACAGTTTTTTAATTTACTCTCCTCAGCTGCCTCCATAAGATGCTCAAGCTCAGCAGCATCGCCCCAACTGGAGACCCAGGCTGCTCCCCTCCTCACCCGACGCCTGAGGTGACCAGGTGGCTGAACAATCACACACCACCCCGACTGGAGGCTCAGTGGGCCACTTTGGTCAATGAGCTGCAGTTAGGAGTGTGTGTGTGTGTGTGTGTATGTGAGGGATTGTGTTGTGGAAAGGGGACAAAAGACAGAGAGTTTAATATTTGGGATAAGCTGTGATTGAACATCCTGAGATCAGAGCAGAATGATCAAATTCTGCCAGTGATAATCCCTCATCTTGGAAAATTAAATACCACTCTGCCACACTCTCTATCTGTCTGTAACATGCTTACACACAAGATATTTAAACTGGGTCTTAATCTGACCCGTGTCTCATAACCCCGCTTGGTTCCTTCGGGACTTGTTCTGATATCTGATGAGTTTTTCATTAATAAGACTCAAGTCTAATCCAGAGGGAGAAACACAAAATGACAACAGATAAGCCCTGCTTTCCTGTCGTCTCTCTCTCTCTCACTCACACACACACACACACCACACACGACAAACGACACATCTTTATACATGCATTTACACTCCTATCTGTGCTTCAACCTGGACATTTTATGTTTTGTTCAACTAAATAATTAGTAATTAATAGTATTATTAACCTCTCCTCATATTCTGGCAGCTTCCATGAAGATCCCAAGGTTTAACTTTTTTTTTTGTCTGTCAAAAGCATCTATCTATCTGTCTGTTTGTTTATCCTTTCAACAACGTTCTTAATTTATCTAATCTAATTATCTAATTCTAAGTCCTTTTTTTCTGAACCAAACCAAACATTTGATCATGATGAGACTCAGTTCGGAATCAGCAGATTCAAGTGATTAGTTGTCCTGTTCCAGATGAACAGACTCCACCAAGCAGACTATAAAGTCATACAAACACAAACGTCTGCTGCAGATCTCAGATCTATTTACAACACATGTCAGCAACTTTGTTCTTTGAAATCAAACACATATGACAGTGTTTTAGGAGTAGCAACATGCCAGATTGGGTGATTATATTTCGCCTGTTTATAAATATAAGGTCTGATGTCAGAATTGAGTGTTTAGAAGGATTTTATTCATACAAATGGAAAGCAACAATTGCTGCCATTCATCCACTCCACTTCCTAACAAAGTGGGACGAGATTGGCGGGAGAGCAGACCACGCCCACTCAAGGGACCGGAAGCGTTTATTATCTTTACCTTTGCAGCAACTTGGGACGCACATCCTCGTCATGCGGTGCCCTTTCTTTGAACAGCCACAAGCCTGATAACACAACATGGACTGATCAGTGGAATAATTTAACAGCGATAACTCAAACTCAGAAGTGCTACTCTTTGTATTTTGTCGTTCGGTAAAACTGCACCGCCAGCTTCCTTAAATTTAACTCTGTCAGCATCGGCGTACCCGGTGCATGTTACGAGTGTATCTCTCACGTCCAGTGCGTCACAGACCTTTGGTTATTGACCAATGAGCATTGAGGTTTGCTGAGGGGCAGAGCTAATTGACAGCAAGACCAGCCAATTAACTGACGCTTTGCGTCGACACTGTGACCAATCAGCGAGCATGTGCCAAAAATAACACCTCCTCTTGTTCAGCACCCAAAGTCGAAGGAAAGCTTTGGCCTTTCAATGGAAGAAAGTGCTAGATTTGTCAGTGTTGTATAATATAACCAATTCTCAGTGTCCATATTTGTTTTCGAACAATCGGAATTGTCTGTATTTAATGTGAGAGACAGAACTGGCGTCAAACATGCGTAAAAATCAACGCTATCCAAGCAGGGAACCACCGAGAAAGGATTTATCGCCGCTCATCTGAGGCCAATCTCGATTATTTTTGTCAAATAAGGAAACATAACTTAGCTAGCTAGCTAACGTTAGCTCCACAGATAGCTAGGTTATTGACTTATCTTCACGCAAAAGCAGAATCCAGAAGATATCAAGATTGGATCTACATTCGCCTAACAGCAGGAAAACGTAAGTAGCATGCTAGTCGGTGCGCTAACGTCATTAGCTAGAGTTTGACAATTGGCTCATCGGCAGCTAACTGTTAAGCTAACGCTAGCTCGTATCCACAGACCAGAAAACTAGGCCTTTCCGCAGTGGGACCATTGTAAAGTGGAATGGAGTTCAGCATGTGGTCAGTGGATTGGTATCTAACACAGGAATACGTTTCTTGAACCAGTCTGTTGCGCTGCTATAATTCGCGCTACATTAACACATAAACAGTCCATTATCAGTTAAAACCCGACGCCTCACCTGAAGTTTGAAAGTAACTTGGCTAAGGTTACCGTCATTCCCAGCTCATAATTAACTTTAAAGCCGTAAAATTTATGGGAACACTGTTAGCGGCGAAACGAAACGTTTCTCTCCTGTGTTAACTCAGATGCACAAGCGAGTTAACCTAACCTGGACCAAGTTAACTAGGCTACTAGCTAACGCCTTTTAACGGACCTTTGAGAGTCGTCCAACTGGGGGACGTTAGCTTGGCAGTTGAACTGTGTTACCGGTGTGTTCTAAGGTTCAGTTTACACAAACAATAACCCTCACATTAACGTTTAAAGCTGCAGCATGCCCTGTTAATTCTAATAAGTAGCTCCGTGGCCAGAGGTAACGTGTCAAACTCCAAATGCTGTTTGTATGTCCAGATTGTGCATGGAGGGACCTCAGGGGGTGGTGGTATAATCACCCTTACCGTTTTTTATGGCCTGTACTGTATGGCCATTCACATGAAACATTATATTCGCAGATAATCCTGATGATTACAAGCAAGGTGTTGGCAGTTTTTTTTTTTTTGCCTGGAATGTTTCATGTTCACATGTCACTACATAAACAGTTGAAATAACTGTCATGTTGATAATAGTTCAATATAGATACACTTTTATATTATTGTCTGTCGTTTTAGCTTGAAATACAGTGCCACTAGTGAAGTTCCCAACTAGGTCTTAGATGATTGCCGGGCTGCAAGGTGCTTTGTGTGTTTGTTTCCTTTTCTTCTAAAATTATGTTTATATTATTTGTGTAATTCTGCTCCTGTGAAAAGCATCTGTTTGCAGCCTCAAAATTATATAACCATAGTTACTGGTTTTCAAATTTCAGGTGCGTCTGAAGCAGAATTTTTGTCAGAATGTCAGTTTCATGCAACCTTTTGAAAGTCTGCTTAGTTTGTTGCTTTTCTTTACAGCAGGTGTGTCTGTACCCCATGGCAAATTCGCATTTAATCAGCAGTTTTGTATTGTGCAGTTTTCACTCACTATCTCCCTCTGCGTATCAGATTGGGATAAGGTGCACAGGTGAGAGGTATACTGTATGACATCACTAGGAGTTGGGTGTGTGTGTGCTGCTGGACAGATACAGGAGTTGAATAGCTGATAAACATATCTGAGTCAGCAATCACTGTGTAAAGACAGAGGAGCAGGTGATGTATGACGTCAGGGAAATATGGCCAGACCCTTTTTAAAACTTTCTAACTTTACTGCATTACAGAGAAACTTTAAACTAGCCTTTAAAGTCAACATTTTACGAGTGCAGGCATTCGTGACTAGCAAAAATATCTTGTTGTAGCTTAAAAATATAAGACAAATTATGATTGGACAGCAGCACAGTAACTTATAATGCGATGGGGAGTCCAAATTGTTTCCATACAGGAATTTGGGGGGTGGGGGGCTATATCAGTATCAACATTGAACAATAAATGTTGATTTCTTACTCATTTGAAAATTGCTGAAATGTTTGAATGAGGTTCAAATTAACACTACACGACAAAGTTTGTGTTATTTCTGAAGCAGATAAGTGCAGGGTGGATACTGTAAATGTCCGGAGGAGACTTAACTGTGGAAGATAAGATAAAGCATTTAATCATAAACAAATGTCAATGTGATTACAACTACGTGATCTGTATCACTAATGTTTTAGAACAAAAACAGATTGAGGGAACAGGGTATTTTCACAAATCCTCATGCACTTTGGTATTCAGCCATCAGTCTGCTGTGCTACTAGCTAGCATCACTACTATTGTTTCATCAAACTGACAAATCTAATAGTTTTGGAAATGCTGACAGCGTTTTAATTGGTAAACATTACATTAAGAGTATTATTCACCTATTCTATCCGAGCTGTACAAAAGATCAACCGGTGTGTGAGATTGTGTTTACAGTGTTTTTTATGTAAAGCGCTGTGTGCCTCACACCTGCAGTCACCTGCTGTGGTAAATCAGCAATAGTTGACTGTTGACATAGCACCCGATCCTAATAACATGTAGACAAGTCTGTACCATTCCAGAGGCTCCTCAAAATGTGCTTGTGGAATGTGACCCCATGTCTCCTGCGCCGTCCTCATTCGCTATCCCGCCGTCCACATTGTGTTGGTCCCTTAAATGTTGCTCTCTGGGTCTCTTTTTTTATGTCAATTTAATGACCAAAAATATCCCACGTCACCTACCAGCCATTTTTAACATTGATGTGTAAACTTGGATAGTGCTGGGAGCTCCTTGCTTCCAGGATAGCATTAACTATTTTGTGTGAGTGAGCCTGCTGTTACAAGCAGCACTCATGCTCTGTGCAGCATTATGTAATCCCCAACCTTCCACCTCCCTCTTTGTAGCCAGTGGTTTTTGGCAGACTTGTGCGCCTTCGCATCGGGGGGGTGTAAGTTTCGACCTGTGGTTGCAGCATGTGTGACGGGAGTTTCGAGGGGGTTAAGTGGCTTAGAGTTCCTTGTTTCAGTCTGACGTCTTAATGAAGGGATTTTCAGTTTTTTCTGCTTGTGTGAGCAGTGCGTGTGTGAGCAGTGTGTATTGAGCCATGGACAACAAGGGAAGTCTCATATCCACATGTGCATTTGCAGTCTGCATGTCTCCTTTCAGGTTCTGGCTGCCGCGACTTCTTAAATGGATGGATGATGCAATTCCTCTTTCTGCTCTCGCTCTACCAGGCCACTGAGAGTGTGTGTCTTTTAGAGGGAGAGAGAGAGAGACATAGAGAGGGATGTCGCTGAATGAAGCTAATCCTGGATGTTTGCACTGCAGGGTGGGTGGTTGCTAGGCAATGGCAGCGTGTATGTTTTATTTTTAGCAAGAACATACCAGATTTCTCTTTCTCTCACAAACACTCACTTTGTTTTTTGATTTTTTTCGCCCATACCCAAAGATACATGTTATTGTGAGTGGCAGCGGTTGCTGGAGCTTGACGGAGCGGTATCTATTGATACATGTGTCAGAAGTCATAGAAATGGGAATAGCTTAACCCACTGCCCCACCCTGGACATGAAATCTAAACCAGCCTGGCGTATTTATAGTGTGTCTTTTTCTCGCACGTTGACTGTGATGCTGCACATGCACAGAGCCGACACACACACACACACACACACACACACACACACACACACACACACGCGTTCCTCTGAGACCAGTTGTAGTCTCTCTTGCATGCACTAGCCTTTTTTGGGCACATGCCTTTTAAGCTGTCCGTTTATGTTGGAGGAAATACAGTGACAGGAATCAATAAGTTGGAAAAATAATGCGCTCCGGTTGATCCTCATTTTTATCTATATTTACTGCTTGTAAGTTGTCAGGAGTGCTAAGCAAGGTGTATAATACTTTACAATCTTCTCTGTCCCGAAGTTGCTTATATTTACGTGGTTGATGGAATGAAAATAAAATATACTGTTATAACTATTCTTCAGATCATCACTTTATTGATTCAGATAGTGAATTACTATTTAATATGAATGTCTTGTTTTGTGCTTTATAGTATTAACAGGTAATGTGATTTCAGTCATGCTATGTTATGAACTTTTTGAAGTCCCCCTGATAAACTGAAGACGGTGTCGTGTGGTGCCAATGATTGATTCAGAGACAGATTGTTAATGTGAATCTGAGTAGAGGCAAAGAGAAAAACTGTCAAGAACAATTTTCTAGGGGTGGAATTCAAGTCCATCAGAACTCTGAGATTATCATTTTACTTGGTCAGTGCTGGAACGTCTGTCTGATAGGTGTTCATAGGCTAAACAGTGAGGATGACCCCGTGGGCCTATGTCACTGGAAACCAATTTGGAGATGTGATATAAAGGGAGAAACCGTTTATTATTCTGGCTTCATTTCTCATACAATGTCAATTTCAGTCTTAGCTAAATGATCGTTTTAAGTCACGGTGGAACATGCAATCAGCATCCTTTTACACATCTTTGCTTTAATTTAGTTGTGTGTTTCTCAGCTGAGCTTCACATTTCTTACTGAGGCTAATTATTATATAAGTGAATCCCTATATGCTTTAAACTGTACTGTTAGAGGAGGAGGCAAACTTGTCTGTTTTGCGAGGACAATTGGAGGTGGGAGAGCTACGTGTTGTGATTGTTCATTTTTGATTCAAACTGTAGCCTAGTGTAACATTTAACTAAATCCAGATTGGGGAAATAGATTGGTCCTCCCTCTCACAGTACACTGAACAGCGCTGGTCCAAAGAGACCTATTGAAAACAAGGATCTTCAAATATTTAGACAATGACTTTTTTTTTTTGCTTGTGCTTAGACATAACAATCAGGACTTAAAGGGGGACTTTAGAGTCAGATCAATAAGTGGCTTTGATAATAGTATTTGTATTAAAATCCCAACAGGGATCATCAATACTTGGCCGCTGATGTCGCGATGTTGCACTCTTCTCCCTGCCAACAACTGAACCATTCGTATTAGTCAGCCGGTGTTCAGAGGGAAAGAGGCTCTGTGTTCTTAAAGAAGCTTTACAGATGCAGCCTAATCCTCAACTCTGGTTCCTGCCCTGCTAATCTTTTTCTAATTGTCATGATCTCTGACTCTCAACATCCACTAACAAGAATTAATTAAAATGAGTTAAAAGAGCTCCATTTTCACTGTATGAGGTAGCCTACTGAACCACGACACCAGAAAAGTGTGATTTGAACGGTAGATTTTTGGGCCAACAACGTCATTCACTGTAGAATAGTCCCATTTCGGCTATCATTGAATATATCTGTTCCGTCTGTCCTGTAGTGTAATCCCAGGTGACCTGGGCAGTCTCTGACTTACATGTGCTTTTCTTTGATTCATCTCCAGCTATAGGCAGCAATGGGTGCATTCCTGGACAAGCCGAAGACTGAGAAGCATAGTGCCCATGGTGAGGGCAATGGGCTGCGCTATGGCCTGAGCTCCATGCAGGGTTGGCGGGTTGAGATGGAGGATGCCCACACAGCTGTGGTGGGCCTTCCTCATGGACTCACCGACTGGTCCTTCTTTGCTGTCTATGATGGCCACGCAGGCTCCCGGGTAGCCAACTACTGCTCAGGACACCTGCTGGAGCACATCTTGTCAGGAGGGGCCGAGTTTGGTTCAGGACCGGGCTCCGTGGAGGGTGTGAAGGACGGCATCCGCTCAGGCTTCCTGAACATTGATGAGTACATGCGAAGCTTCTCTGATCTGCGGCAGGGTCTGGACCGTAGCGGATCCACAGCAGTGTGTGTGTTGCTTAGCCCAACCCATCTCTACTTCATTAACTGCGGTGACTCGCGGGCAGTGCTAAGTCGAGACAGCAAGGTGGGCTTCTCCACCCAGGACCACAAGCCCTGCAACCCACGTGAAAAGGAACGCATCCAGAACGCAGGCGGCTCAGTTATGATCCAGAGGGTCAATGGCTCCCTGGCTGTGTCCCGGGCCCTGGGGGACTACGACTACAAATGTGTGGATGGTAAGGGCCCCACGGAGCAGCTGGTGAGCCCTGAGCCTGAGGTGTGCGTGTTGGAGCGGGTGGCCGAAGGAGATGAGTTTGTGGTGCTGGCTTGTGATGGAATCTGGGACGTCATGTCCAACGAAGAGCTGTGTGAGTTTGTCCGCTCACGACTCTTGGTGTGTGACGATCTGGAGAAGGTCTGTAACTCAGTGGTGGACACCTGTCTGCATAAGGTATGTTTTTTTTCTTTTTCTTTTTTTTCTTCTTACTCCTGACTGAAGATGAAAATTGCTCTGTAACTGTGTCACAGGTCTCCTGATGTGGTTTATAGGAAAGGACTGTGTTCCAGGAAGTAGGATTATAAAGTTACAAATGATTTAAAATTGCAGTAATGGATTATAAGTGATTAATGCATATGTTTTTAAATAAAATGTTTGCCAGTTTTTGCATGTATTTTTACTCAGATCTCTGATTATTGTGGATCAAATCATTGATTTTACTTGTGTGAACCACTACACAAGTCTTACTGTGGCACAATGTTAGCGTATTCTGTCACGTCAGCAGAAGAGGGCACTTTGCTCAGGAGCCTTGTATCAGTGATCCATTATTGCCTTCAGATGTTCCCATGAATGCACTGAGTTGGTTTCTGTGTTTTGTTCGTCTGGTGTACAAGCCTACACTTGTTTGTCTTAACCGTCGTAGCCCACATTTGCCTTAACGACAAGTTCTGGCAAAAATAGTATGAGTATAGTAAGTATCTTACGTCAGCAACCTGCAGAAAGAATTACAACGCTCAGTTCAACTGGTTGTGGTTTAGTAAAAAACAGTACGCCAATGTGATTTAAAATAGTAGACATGGGCTAACAGAGCCACAATCGTTTGCCACTGGATCCACTGTAACAATAGTGATATACTGTATGCCAATAAAGAATCATATTTGATCTGTAGGTGAGAATAAAAAGTACACCGAAAAACACTGATGACAACCTGTAAGCAGGTCCTGATTGCAGTGGTGATTCCTCTCTCTCAAATCAAAGAGGGGAAGTGGCCACTCTTCTACTCAGGCTCTCAGACTGATTATGTGCCACTCGACGGCGTCTACAGAGTTGGAACATTCAGTCCGCCGTCTGGCTAAATGTCCAACGTTGCTGAACTACTGTTGTGTTCACACCAGCCCGAAGCAACTGCCCCCTCACTGACAATTATCAAACTCAAAGCTCGATATAACATCGCCTGTGTGCCCTCTAAATCCAATTATACTTATGACCCAAGTTGGCTGAGGACATGCAGTCATTGGTTGTGTATTTCTGTCTCAATTACACGCACACACACACACACACACACACACACACAATGAACTGTGAATACATGTGTAACCTGAGGTATCAGAAGTAATTTTGTGTTGTGCTGTGTACTTTTTTTTTTAAATGGTGGTGGTAAGAATCACATCAGGATACTCACTGTAGTTAACCCTCTACAAACTAGACTTCTTGGCAACTCCATTTCATTTCTATTTATTCTCTTTTGCAGGGGAGCAGAGACAATATGAGTGTTGTGTTGGTGTGTTTACCTGGTGCGCCAAAAGTCTCCGAGGAGGCTGTGAAGAAAGAAGAGGAATTAGATAAATACCTGGAGGCCCGTGTTGAGGGTCAGCACACACATGCACACCTACCCACACAAAGACTGTCTTGATTGTTATTCTTCCTATTTTTAAATGTTTCTCCCACCACGCTAGCAGTGGCTGACATGCTGTAATCGATTAGAAACATCTCGTTGCGCTGTGGTTTTTAAATGTGTGCTTTCAGTTCCCTCTTGAAAAATGTTCTGACAAAAGGGGAAACAAGTGACTTTATATTGTACTCAGTTTCTGTGGTTCAAATACATCAACGTAAACAGCAGCTTCAGACTTCTTAAACCGAGATCATTCTGCTGCACTGTGGTGACGTGTCTGCCTCTGCAAACAAGTAGTGGTTTAAAGCCTAGAACCAAGCTGTGATATAAAACCCCTCACCTCTACATCCCCTCACAAGCTCCTTTCCATCTTTCGTTTTAGAGCTCCTGGGAAACTGTGGGGAGGCAGGAATCCCTGACCTGGTTTCTGTCCTGAGGAGCATTGCCACAGAGAACATCCCGAACCTTCCACCCGGTGGAGGCCTGGCCAGCAAGTAAATAGACAATTACATACTTTACCTTTTAAATGTACAGTTACATATCTATTTTACGGCTTGATTGTGCTTGTGCTTGAGTTTATTACTGGTTAGAAACATCTAAACATTATTTACCACCAGTATGTTGCTGTCAGTGTTATTTTATACCTATATACCTACTTGAGCAATCAGTGGACAAGTGAAGTGAAACTTATGTTGCATGTGCTCAGGTGGTTGTATATTCCAACACAGCTGCTATGAGAAACTTCTTCACATCTGCGACAATCAAGCAGACGCTCAATGTTCTATAGTCTCTTCATGCATGAATAGTGAAAGTTCGAGTATTGCCTGCGCTTGCTTGGTTGACTTTCAGTGTTGAAACACACTGTCAAAGAATCAGCAGGGATCATTCGCACTGGAGTTATTCTTCTCTCTCACCGGCAAGTTATGTGCTCTGTTCAGACGGAGTGTGATCGAAGCGGTGTACAACAAGCTGAATCCTCACAAAGAAGAGGAAGGGGTGAGTTCTTCTCTCTCAAACCCTCTCACCTCCTCAGCCACCCCCCCCCCCCCCCCCCCCCCCCCCCCCCCCCCCCCCCCCCCCCCCCCAACACAGACACACACACACACACACACTTCACAGCA
>CAAKHB010002176.1:9810-31650 GCA_901007665.1 Aeoliscus strigatus
CCTGAAGGCTTCTCTCTAATGTGCAGCTTCAGAGAGGCGCGGCAAATTAACACCATTTGTTCTGCGGAGCATGCCTTCTTCTCAACACTAGGAGCATATCTTATGAGGTTTGTGTAAATTTGAGGGAGTGGGGGAAAGAAGAAATTCACGGAAATCTTTTGTTTTTTTCCAGCACAGATCTGTGGGTGGGTGTCTTTTGACACAAAAGATCGTAAACCTGTTTTCCTCTTTAATCTACATTGTGCCTGCATGAAGGTTGTCTGTCTCTACTCGTCAGTGCAGTTAAAATCGTTTACCTTCAGCGTTGGTAGACGTTAGGATCTCTGAGGCTGGTCCAGTTTGTCGATGGCCACACATCTGAATCTATGTTAAACCTCCGATGAAGACAAACATGGGTTTATTTTCACAGGACGAGCTGTTTAATGTCAAGTCAGAGAAGTGGAGGGTGAAAACAGAATGCAGGAGGGGGTGAAACTAATGATGACCCCCCCCCCAAACACACACACACACACGCACAGCTCTCACTCGATCACGTCTCCCTTTGAACCGAGGGCCAGTTCCCTGTTTATTCTCACCCTCTTTTCTTCTTTTATTTACTGTCCTCTCCAGCCATTCCTCTTTGTCTCACAGATAACAACATTATTAAGTGTCTTATAAAGTGATACAACCTGGAAAGAGAGGACTGGATTTTCCCTGTTGGAGTTTTTCCTCACCCTGACTGAGGTTCGAAGGAGACCGGCTGGTTGCGCTGTCCACACCGTAAAGTCCATCAAGGTAGTTTATGATGTTGTGTTATGTCAAAAAAAGCAAATAATTGAACTGTGTCAGTAACTAATCAGCTCCCTCTGATTAGACTGAGTGGAAATCAGTCAGCTGTGCTTCAGAGTGTGAATGAATCTGAATGAAGCTGTCAGAGGCAGCAGTCTCTGCCCAGCATCGTATCTCCTCCAACAAAAATTCACTCCATCTCACCAAATGTCAAACTGTGAGTGAGAGGAGACGAGACCGGTGGGTGGAGGGTTCACAGAATAATGGACAGACATGAAGATGGAACCTGGTCTGATGGCAGGAAAGAAGAAGAAAAGGAAGAAGGGAAGACAGCAGGAGAGGAGGAATGAAATGTCGCTCCTCTTGGAAAGCTGCCTCCACGTCGTCCACGTCGTCAGCTTTTGGAGCAGAGGTCTTCGTTGGTGGTTCATCCTTCCATCTTTCTGCCCTTCTTCATTCTCTCCTTTAAGTCCTGAGGGGTTTAAAGTACATTCATGGATTCTCCATGGTCCTTCTTGTGTAATTACTTAGCCAGCAAAGCAAATCCGAAATGTTACTTTGGCATTTTCTGTTAAGTACCGGCCTCAAAACCTCTGTCCAAACAAAAGGCCGATCCATCAGAACATGCCACTAACAGCCAAACAGGATGCATTACTGTGGAGCATTTATCCCAATTATCACCACCAAACAAAGAATTTCAGTGTCCCAGTGCATTAGGCGGGGTTGTAAATAATGGCATTGTATTTAAGCAGCACCATTAGGCTTCACAGATACACATCAGTTATTCAATTCTCCCATCTCTGCCTAATAAAATTGAGGGAGGAGACAAAAAGAAGGGAAAAGGAAAGTTTGGCATCGCAGAGGGCGCCATCAAAACCGCTGCAGATAGGGAGTCAAGCACGTGTGTGTATCTGACACTTGGGTGCCGATCCTGGAGAGAAACATGGAGGTGAGAAGATGCTTTCATACTTTGAACTGCTGTTGTGCGTTAGGCGGGCCAGGCAGCAGGGAGGTGAAATAAATAAATAAGTGGTCTCTGGTCTGTGTGGCGCGGTGCTGTGCTGTGCTGCTCTGTGGTGCCTGGTTGCCCATGAATATTCGATGAGGCAGAGAGTGGGGAAGTGTGCTGCCTGGAACATCTGGTCCGGTCCACAGGGACCCTCGTGGCGAGAAAGCTACAACTTCAGGAGGAACGGAGGGAAGGAGGGAAGGAGGGAAGGAGGGAGAAAATGCCAATAAAACACAGAGGGAAAAACAGCAGCAATCAGCAAGTCTGCGCATCATATGGTTGATTTGTTTTGCTAATTTGATTTCAAGAGCAGCAGCTCCTGCCTACACAAACCAAACCAAAAGAAATCAGTGGGTTAAATAAATCATGCACCTCGTCAGGGTCACCCTCTTCTTCAGGGTCAGAGTTGTGTGTGATGAAAATATGTGTTTCGCTCTGCTTTGCTTGCATACAGACACATTTGCATTCAAATTAGCGATTCAATGTGTCGATGGTTTCATTGAAAGAGGCGCTCAGTTGTTCAGTCACCACTCTAAAGGAGTGTTTGGTATGTGTAATTATATTAGTACACTCTGGGTTGTTGTCCACCTCCATGTGAGGGTGTTGAGAGTGCAAGGCTGAAATCCAATTGTTGTCAGTGTGAAAAAAAAAAGCTGTTGGGGAGGAAGATGGAGATGAGCCAAGGTAAGGAAAGAAGGACTGTCATGAGCATAATGCCCGTGTCAGAATGAAAAGCAAATCGGCACAATGATGGTGCCCTTGCGGTTCCAATTTCATTGTTGGAGACACTGAAACACTTTGCGAGGGTCTGATCACCCATCGCTCGATGAACCGGACGTAACCTGACAAGTACACGTTGGTTTAGAAAGACACAGAATAAATGTCTGCTGATGACAAACAGAGATGTCGAACACCACATTCGAATGATGAAAACACCAGTTATCGTGCAGTTCCCCTGAATGCAATGTTCTCATTTCTGCACCACAGAATGCCCCAAAATGAAATCACAAGGCTTCAAACTTTGACACTTTGTCTCTCCCTTGTGTCTCATGCCAACACACAGAGCACATTCAGCGTCAGCAGACCTAGCTGATGTTCACCCCTCCGCACAATTAGAGAGACACTTGGGATTTGATGTCAATAGTTGAAATAGCAGAATGTGCAGCAGGAGACTTATTGATTCCTTTTCTTCACTTAATCTACAACGTCCACACACATTTGGATTCAGATGGCTACCATCAGGTATGAAGTATCTGGGTATCCGTCTGAGTCCAAAGATAGAGGAGATGATACAGTTAAATTGGGACCCAGTCCTCCAGAAAGTCAAAATAAATTTGGACAAATGGAAAACTATGGGGGGAACGCTATGGGGGGAAATTAATGTCATTAAAATGGTGATGGTCAACTGGTCAACTGTGTGTCCATGATGGTGATGACGATGAGTGTAGCATCACAGTTGTTCAAGCAAAATGATGTTATTGTCAAAAGAGAATAAATATTCAAAAAAATGTTCACCCACTATCAGCGAATACGTAGATTCTACTTCACCCCCCCTAGACTCCATAGGAGGGGTCTATTACCTGACAATCTCTGTTGGAAATGTGGAACAACTGCAGGGACTTTCCTACATGTGCTATGGGAACGTAGTCTGATACAACCATTTTGGGTGAAAGTATTAGAACATCTAGGGAAGGCTCTGGAGATAGAGAGCCCAGTCTCTCCAAGAGTATGCTGATTGGGCGACCAATCACAAATAATGGGCTGTGTTGAAACATGACTTTACAGTTATAAAGGTCAGGAAGGTCACAGCAGCCTGAAATATCTTTAGGTCATGCAAAAGTACATCCCCACCAGACTGTAAAAAATGGATTAAAATTAAGACAGAAATGGCATCATGCTGTTTGAACAGATGCTGGTGCAAGTTACTGATTGTTAAGAAGAGGGGGGCCATGGGACCGTTTCTCCACTACAAGCCTGGAAGAACAACTTGATGTGAATTGAGGAGATGGGGTAGCTGTGACTCAATATCGTGTGAATTGGCACGTGTATGTAGGTACCATATACCAGGGCCCCAGTGTGAGCCCACTCTAAGTGCAAAATATGTACTATGTATGTAATATGTATGTATATAATGTATACATCGTACACACACTACACACGTACCTGGGGCTAAGACACACTCTGGTCATTGATGTTTATGGTGTTTATGGGGGGATGTGAAGGTAGTTAACAGCAAATGGGACCAACGAACACTCCGACAGTCACAGCACACTGAACGTCCTGTTGAGTCCTGGTATCAGGTGAGTTACCCAGACAGACCGGCTAAGATGTGACCGACAAGATTCCAAGGAGGACGTCACTTCTTGTCCTGTATATGTATATGAAGTTGACAGGAACAGACAGACCTATGGTTAGTCCTGATATCTAATGTGTTTCAAATGAGGATTTCAGTTGTGTCCATTTGATGCTGGATACCAGGTAGTACACAGTGGACATTTGGAGCACAATGGTGACAACAGTTCAGTCACTGCTGCATAATCTGTGATTTTTCATCTAATGATCACAGTTTAAATCTGAGTGATGTGTGGAACCATGATGGTTGTGTCACTTGTTCAGATCGTTGTCTATACATGAGTATACATTAGTCTACCCATTTGTGGTTTATAAGGAAATACCACTACTCATCTTACTTCAACAGTACCGGTATTTGTTGTTATCCTACTTGGTCAAGTTGCCCTTGATATTTTTTCTTACTTCTAAAAAAAATGACATTGCGAGGTTGAAATCCACAAAGCATCTCATTTTACTTGTACCACACTACTTCCATGTCATTTCGTGGTATATCTGAGCTAGGTGGGGTCTGAGACATGTACTGAGTCTGTGGGCGGGGCTTCACAGGATGAAGACGGTGGTTATGTGTACAAATAGAAGACTAGGGTTGATGATGAAGAGCGGTCGATGGAATCGGTTTTGGCGTCAACAGGATCAATTCACCCTCTCAGTCAAATGCGTCCACTCTTGTCCAAAACATCAACTCGTCTCCGTCACACTGTGATCTTGTCCGTTGCTCTGACTGGGTGTTACTCTATCCAACTGTGTGCCTGTTAGTTGTGGTTTGATCTTGGTCACTAATCTTTAGTTCTCAGGATGTAGTAGAGAAGCATGTCCATCCTTTTCTATTGGAGGATATCCATCAGGGCTGTATACATTTGTTAAAATCCTTCAAATTGAAAGAATATAAGATATTTCCCTCTACAAAATGAAAATAAAGGTGCAGTAATGGTTAAAGCCCTGATGGTTCAAAAGGTGCAATGCTTCCTTCATAATTTCACTGCACTCCTACAATATGACGAGAGTCCTCTGTGACATTCAGCCTGTTTCTGTCGCTGAAGTAGCAGCTGGAGCCCAAGTCGGCCAGTGCTGGTGGATGTGGGTCAGGGTGCCTTGTCCTGGATAGTGGATCATGGAGATCCTCTTATTAGACAGAGAAATGTGTGTGATGCCTGTGATGATTGGCCTGTGCCAGCGAGCACCTGAGCACTAGCGACAAGGCCCCCTCACAGCCCCTCCATCTCTCTCAGCTCTGATCATGATGGCAGTCATTATGAAACCAATTTATACTGCACATGTAGTATCGAAAAAAAAAATGACACCACATGTATGATTGTTGTTGCAAGATATCAGTAAAATTAGCTGTGGATCATTTGTTCCAAAGTATAAAGTAAAAACTGAGAAATTTCAATATTTTATTTCGATATATTTCATGTTGGTATGTAGATATGTTTCTTTTGCAATATTTTCCAGTGTCTGTAAATTGTCAGTGATCCAGGTTAAACACTAGAATCTACATGAGTCAAGTTGCCTGCGTCTCCCCAGGGAACAGGACAAGTTCACAAATGACTCTTATTTTCAGTTTCCTACTAATCCTAACCCTTTGCACAATGACAGGCACAACGCACAAGACCTAAAAAGAGTCAACTTGTAGTTGAATAGTACAATAGTCCAATAGTCCACAATGCCTTCGTCTCAAGTCCATCTGTTCCACACTAACAGTGGACGGCAGGCAGGGAGCAGTCGTGGAGGAGCTCGTAGGCTAATGCACAGCTGGTGACGTTGATGTAACACTTGGCACAACAGAAAGGACAAAGAGCTCCTTTCAACACCACACCTGATTCACCACCTGAAAAATACAAACATCCAGTGCAAAATGTGGCTGAAGGCAGTACTGTGGAGTTGAACTTGGTCTTGAAACTCACCAGATTAAAGGGACTGAAGATCTTTTTTTGTTAATGAACCATGTGAAATTACTTTTATCTTAGACATTTTAAATGAATAAGATACTTATTTGAATGTAATTTGCACCACTGGTACGTTATAAAGAGGTTTTATTCTCTTTACTTGGTCTGAACGCTTCACTCACGACACATGTGATAAAAGACCCATATCAGCAGGATTCATGTTGGAAACTCACATTTTAAATGAGAAAATGAATTTAAAAACTGCATCACTCATGCATGCTTTTCCCCTCTTCATGTAATACATTCAAAAATGTGTACAATATATACATATAATATTATAATATAATACTATAATATTACTAAAATATTTGGGCTATCCATAGCTGGGCGCTGCTGTATTTCAAGTTTTTTTTATAATAATTTTATCGTAATATTCGTGTATAAACAACTTGTAAACAGCTATAAACATAAAAGTGATGATTTGTAGTGTGCTGAGGCTTTTAAAATACACTGCAGTTCATTTGCAGTGTCTGCTGGAATCCCCTGGTCCAATATACACTGATGGATTGTTTGACCATAATATCTGTGGTGAGAGACCACATGAGCACAAGTCATCCATCACAACAAACACACATTTGAAGTCATCTCACCATCACTCCAACCCACATATTTTCTTCTCCACCTGAGACCTGCACATTTCACAAAGGAAACATGCACATACATGCACTTACCCCCTCAGCTACCACATCGATGACCTCGCGATCCTCACCTCTAGCCCCTTTACACCCCCACACACAGGGTAGCGAGAGCAGCTCGCTCCTTATCCCCTCGTGGCTTTATAAAATGTCTGAGCAGTGTGCAGAGCTCCAGTATGTTGCACTATGTGACCTTGAGCTATTGACATTTCCAGGGGATAACTATTACACATTGTTACATTAACAAAAAAGGAATCATTTCAACGACAAACGGAACACATGGGCTGAGCAAATAGAAGCGCTGAGTCAGAGGTTTGGATTCTTCCACTTCCAACTGTTCCAACATCCAGAGGACATCTGTCTGTTACTGTGCACAATAAGACAATAAGAGTGTAGTTTAAGCTATTGTGTAAGTTGTTTTTCTTCCTTCTCTTATTAATCCCCACAGGATTAATGCAGTAACTATCTATCTGTGCATTCATCGTTCTTTCAATGGTTGAATTATTTGCTTTCACAAGGAAAGCTGCAGCATGATGATCCTAAAGGATCCTAAAGGTTGTGTTAAAGGGTTAAACCCTTTAACACAACGGTAACAGCGCTGATATATTCACACTAGTTCTACTTGCATACAGCAAACAGGGAATGGTTATTCATTTTTCTTTCTGGATTGGTCAAGGTACACTTAAGGGAGAATTAGGAGAATTAGTTTCCTTCATCATCCCTCGTCCAGTATTCTCTGATATTTGTCGAACTGATTTGTGGAACCAATCTGATCATTAGATGATTGATCATTCACAGTTATTATGGGGAAAACATGCAATATTTTAATCAACCAAAGAACAAAAACAACCAATAAAACATTGTTGTTGTTTTGTTTTTGTTTAATCATTGTGAGACGACCCTCGAGTGTGTCATCTAAATGTGTTACATTACCTTTCCGAATAGTTTATTGTGAATCTAGTATAGAATTCCTTCATTAACCTTCAAACAAGGGCACCTCAGCTGGGAATGTTTAGAAGAAGAGTGCTGCTCCTTCTCCATGCATTCTTGCAGTTCCATGGGATTGAGCCTGCTTCTCAAATAATTTTGGCCACAGCCCGCGCCAGTGATGCAGCATCACTAAGGGACTCATTTTCTTGCTCAAGGACACTTGGACACAGACCCTGAGGGAATGTGAGACTCACACCAGGAATCGTCTTGATTAGTAGACGACCCACTCCACCAGCTGAGCCACATCCGTAGAATATTTATTTGAATAAACGTTCTGCATGTCTGCCTTTGCCTTCTGTATAATTCATACCATCCTCAGTGGTGCACTGTAGTGTAAAAGACACTGGTACATGATGTAGTGCATGCAAAGTCACTCTTTCTCTTTACATGACTTGCGTGTGCTGTGTCTACTGTGAACCTCTTTCCTCCATGTCTCCCGGCACTGCCTCCATCAAATCAGCAATCGAGATAAGATGTTGGTCTGTTTTCACAGCAGACGCGAGGAGTAAATTAAAAGCAGTGGCTGACAGAGGACCATATGGTATCACTCTCTGCAAGAGACACACACACTGCAAAGATTAATTGTTAATGGCTGGCACGCCCACCAGCCCCAACAGTGTATATGCATGTGTGCGTGGTTATATATACACATGCAATTGATGTGTGCATGCAGGAAGATTGCAAACAGCGCACCTACATTGAAAGGCCCAGGTGGGTCCTGTCACACAAGTTGGTTTGTATCGTCTGAAGCCCCGACATGCCTACATTTGACCTTCTTATAGGAGATCTTGAAAACAAACGTCTCTGTATGCTAAACACGATAAATCTCCTTTGCTTCTGTGTTTCCATCTGTACAGTCCAACAGTCGATGACCTGTTTGGGTCAAGACTGGCTGCATTTAAACCTACATGTCAGATGAAACATGGAGTGCCAGGCTGGAAATGGCTAGAGGGGAACGTGAGGATAGAGACGGCCTCTTTGACTGGATGGACAGAAAAAAGGGGTGAAAGAAGGCTTGAGAGAGAGAGAGAGGAGGAAAAGAGAGGGAGAAAGTCCACTCAGGGGAAATCATCTCTTTGTACTTATAAACAAATTCATCATCAGCTCTGACAAACCACATGCCGCATAATGATGAGCTTAAGTGCACGGAGGAAGAGAGGGTGGGGAAGGGAAAGGATGCCAGGGAGAACAGGAGGTGTAGACAACCAGTGTCTGTGGTGCAGTTTCAAACTTTAACTCAAGAAAAGTGCTGCTTCCTGGCCTGGGCTCTTTCTATGTGGAGTTTTCATGTTCTGCCCGTGTCTGCGTGGATTCCCTCCAGGTTCTCCGGCTTCCTGCCACCTGCAAAAAGCATGCTGAGATTGGTCAGCATACTGTATGTATGTATGTAAAATTCTATGTAAAAAGACTGTAGGAATTCCCAGATGGTTAGAGGGAGGATGCCAGGTGTGGGTGGGCATTAGTCTTTCCAGGTCTAGGTCGCAGGGGCAGCAGTCCTAACAAGGAAACCCAGACAACCCCTCCCCAGCTTCCATAGCTGGGGATCAGACAGCCAAGGACCCCTACGGTAACACCCCCACTTCTTTCCATCTGATAACGTAACACTCCCCGTCTGGTATACTCACTATACCACTATCTCAAACAGCATGAGGAGCAAGACTACACAGAAAAACAAAGTTGAAGGAACTAAGTGTGTATCTGCCATGAGTAGGACCATCTCCTAGACAGGCCTTAGGAAAGTTTTTCCTGACCTTTCCATTCTGGTCAGGGAAAGTCTTTGTGACAAGAGCTAAGGGCCACACATTCCTCCTCACTTTATTGTCCTTGAGCAACACTTGCCCTCCATGAGGTTGGGTCTGATGTCCTACCACTTGCTGTGAGTCTGGAGCATGGGAAGGTACTCCTAACTACATCTGTGCCAAAAAGGCGATGGCAAGATGTTGCACCTGTCTCTACTGCTTCCAGTGGAGATCTGTGAGGTCAAAGGTTCCCTGACATTGGGCTCTTTGGGTTCACGAGTAGCATATGTAGTTCCTAGCAGGCCCCAGTGAAATTCCTACATTCAAAATGAATCTGCTTCGATCAGCATTGATGAAATTTGATGTTTCCATTGATTCGTTTGATGTGCACGGCATGTGTGGTCAAAATGCATGAAAAGAGTACTGCCCACCTCAAAGCAATGAACTTCCAGGTTACATCCACAGTTTATCAAACACCATAGACGAGCTAAACACATGAGTATCAACACGCCACTACACGTTGGAATTGAACAGCACACCAGTGCAGACCTTCATTTACGTTTTCCCCCATTGCACTCCCAGCCTGTGAGCTACTGTATACTGGACCATCCACAGGGCTGCCATCCACCCCTCCCTACTACGGAGCTTGCCACGCCCTTGCCAATTTAAAATAAATGAGTACTAACAGTGTGTGACCTGCTGACTTTGGAGCTGAGTGAACTGATACTGATATCATTTGGTCAACCCTGTTGACATACACATAGAACTGCCTGGTCTGCTTGTAGATGCATTCCAGGACGACTCTACTGTCTGTGTAGAACTGCATTATATTGATGCCCACATCCAGGTCTCTGTGTACCAACTCTGCCATTTCCACTGCTAACACAGAAACGTCCAACTCCAGTGTTGGAATACTGTGAGCGGACAGAGGCGCTAGCATCGCCTTTCCCAGGATGAAACCAACATGACCCTCTCCATCACTGTCTAGGCCTCGGCCTATTGGCATCATCCACTCTCATCTCTATATCCATGAACTCCAGTGAGGAGAAATGGCCTTTCATTTCCAAACAAGCTGGTGTGGTAAGAAGTCACAGCTGTTGGCTTGTGGGCTTACCCAAGGCACATATCTCCTAGGATGATCCATCCATGACCCAGAAGTTGAGTGAGGGGGTGCTGTGAGGACCATTGCATTGCTCCTTGACTTGGTGGGCCTGAAACATCATGTCCCACAAGTATCAGTATCTGAGCCTTCAGACAAGGGATCATGTGAGCCATGGACTTCAAATGGCTGTGGTGTTGCGCAACCTTGGGGGTCTGAATCTGTGACCAATCGTCTGGCATGCGGTTGCACTCTACTTGTGTTAGAGGCACCATGCTTGTTTTCCCATCCAAGGACTCCTCGATGAACTCAGTGGCTCTTCTTCTGGATGTCTCGGTGACTCCTGCGCATGTCCAGAGTGGAAGGTTAGTCTGAACCCTTGACTTGGAAGATGTCAAAAAAGAATTCAGACACCACCAGAGATCTGTTGCTTTGGTCATTCAGGAGGATGTAGATGTTAGTAGCCCTGCCTGGATGTGCTTTGGGATAAACCAAGTCTGGAACAGGGCCGGAGGCTATGCCCCCTGCCACAGACTTCTGTACACTCATAGAGCTGACTTTTGGCTAAGACGCTTTTCCTTCACGTTCCCCTCCATACTGTGTGGGGGGGCTCTTTGTTCTCTGTGCCCCACGGTGGAGGTCCAGGGTGAAGTGCAGTGGCTTGCTTCATTCTTCAGAGAATGGGGTTTCTGGTGGATGGGACACCGTTTCCCAATGTTACTATGTGTGTAACTTGAACTGTCCATTTGAGAAGTTAAGTGGTTTACTGTAACATCTGTCTTGTAGGTAGAGACTTGTCTTTTGACTTGTCTTTTCACTCTCAGATTACTCATGTTTTGGTAAACAGGTTGGATATTTTCGATGCTGGAGTGAGAGAAAATCTAGGGTCATTTCCTTTGCGTGCTTTGCTGCAGGTGAAATCTTTTACGTAAGCAAAGGGCAGAATGGAGCATTGTTCTTTGTACTGAGAAGCTTTAGCTAGCCATTTTTTTTGCAGACGGTGTGGCAGCTTTTCAGCAGTACAGTTGACACCCCTGGCCATGAGCCCTGACAGACATAGCAGAGTTCCATCAAAAAATCCTTAGCTTTCCTTAGCTTTGCTGGATCTTTGTTGGAGAATCCTCTAACCTCTCGAACAGAGTACTCTCCATCACTTCAGGACACCGACAGACATTCCTTGACGAGTTGTAGGCCTAAAGCAGGGCTGGCGACATGTACGGAGCAGATCCTCTTGACGTGCTCCACGACTCTCTTCCTAACCACTTTGTCAATAGGTTGCGCTCCTCACTGGCATTAAAGTTGAGTTTTCCAGGGGTTTAGCATCAAATGAACTCCAGTGAAAAACTGATCCTCAGAACATGGGAAAGAAATGAAAACATCTTAGCAACTACCAGATATTTAGAGGGAGGCAAAGACCTTCAAAAGAAATGTTCCTTCTCCCTATCTGATGACATAACAAAACAAAAAGAAATGTACTAGAGACTAACAACTTTCATATTGTTGAGCTGTCTCAGCTGATTTTCCCCAAGCCACAAGTCAAAGGTTCAATTGCAATGCATTCATTAGGCCATTCTGACAGAAGGACGAAACACTTTGTACTGGAGTGCCACCTGGGACGGTGAAGGCAGAGAGACAAAGGAGTCTATATGGACGGAGGAAGAGCTGAGCATTGTTGGGAGAAGCCAGCTTGGGCCTGGAGTAACCCGGCCCCTACTCCTGCCTCTGTTTATAAATAAACACGCAATTACAGCCTTCACAGCATAAATTGGTTCTGGTGGTGGAATTGATCTTTTTCTCCTTTTGTCGTTCCATAGTCTGATATCGCCACTGTGTTGGTGTTACATAATCTTTTTCTGAATGGAATTTCCTTATATATGACTGTTTACCTTTTTCTGTGGTGGGAGCACTGTCACAAAGCAGTTGTGCTTAGGGTTCCCAATTGGGTAGCAGCAGCCCTGGGCTTCAATATACATTTTTAGCTTTATCTTTTACTTACTTCCACATAGAACAGTACATTAGTGGTTTGGGACTAAAGTAAAAGCAGTTGCACATATCAAGGTGCTAGGTCATTGTGATACAACACAACAGCTTTCATGAGTCTCTGGAGGTATCTGAAGAGACAGCAGCCCTCCACAGCAGTACTATGACATCACTTACTGTCCACAAAATGTCCTGTTCCATATACGTAGGTTTATTTTTGTAGACAGTTGTAGACAATTTAGTTTCTGAAGCCATTTCTTTGTTAAATCACTTCCCATCACAAAATGTTAGATGGAGCTGATTGTTCTTATTGGTAAATCATATCTGAGTGAAAATGGGGATGATAAATGATGGGTGCCTGGGTGTGGTGCAGTGGAGGGAGGACATGGACCCTTGAGATGGAGGAGCGGAGGGGGAGCCAGGGGCTGGACTGACAGCCCATAATTATGACTCATTTTCAGTAATTAAGCCATGGAGTGTGAGCAGCTCTCACATTTAAGGGAAGGGCCCTGATTAATAATCTAGCCCTTGTCTTCCTTCCTTCAACACACACATTCAGAGATATAGAAATACAGCACACAAAGACACTCCATCATCAACAGAGGCATCAGTACACACGGAAGTATAGAGACTGGTAAGAATATTACACATATACTGTATGTGCAATATGTCTCGATTCATTTGTCTGAAAAACACAGATTCAGCCTCTGTTTTCCTCTTCTTGAACCTTGTGTTTTCAACTGGAGCTGTCCAGAACATTGATGGTGCTGAATGTAAACGCAGCACACAGCAGTGCACCCCCCCTCCCCTTTCTCCCCTCCTCTCATCCCTTCTGTTCTCCTTCCCCACCTCCTGTCTTACCTCAGTGTCTCCTCCTCCACTCTGTTCTGGCTGGCTGTCAGAGGACCCACCATCTCCTTTGAACTCCAACACTGGCACCCCGCAAAGATCAAACTTTGAGCTGCTCCCCACCATGAAATATTTACCACACAGAAGGGGCATATTCAGTCAGTGTTGGCCGGAATTCTGGCACAAAGGCACAAGATGAAAGAGGAACATTTTGAAGCTGAACCTTGGTCCTTTGGACCATGATACTGCAAAGAAACATGACTATGCATTTTATTGAATGGTGCAATATTTGTGTAGTGTTTGAATAATACATTATAATCCAGAGGAGGAGGATGATCCAGATAAAACCAAAGCATTTTCTCTATATTGCATTCAGCCAGCTTTACATGTAAATACAATTTGCAACAACATAAACCGGCTGTGCATAAGTGTCTATTTATCTGGTTGAACTTGATAAAAATGCAGTTGTTGAACTTTAAATCAAACATATTAAACCTCATCTGGAGATTTTAGCTCCCATAGTTCTCTGATGAAATATTTAACATGGACGAGAGGTGCAGCGGCCTCTCACTTTGTTGGACTGCACTTCTGCAAACACATCTGGTAAATGCAGATGTCCCAACGTCTTCGTCCACCGCCCCAGACACACACACACAGCAGCACCAGCAGCACCAGCACAGAGGGGGCCGGGACAGAGCTGGCTGGTCCCAGCTGCTCCGTGCTAACACATTCCACTGCACCCTAATGACAGCGGGCCCCCCAGCCGATGTGACCCTGGCCCTAACACCCCTTCATGGGCCCCAAGGGATCCCGCAGGGCCAGAAGAGGGTAGGAGGAGGAGGGCATTGGGAAGAAGAGGGGGGAGGTGTGACACAGATGAGGGAGGACACTCCAGGTGGTGGGACAGCTCTGAGGGAATTGGAAGTCATGAATATATTAACTGACAGGAGGGGGAGTAATGAATTCAAATTAAATTATATGTGCCGTGCATCACACGAGCAAGCACGCCAGGGATATTTCAAGGGGGCCGACATAATTACACCTTTCAGGGAATTTGATAAAAAGGAAATCTGCATAAGACAATCAGAGATTCAAAGTAGGGTTGCCTGGCCGGTGCTGCACTCTGAGGAAGTGAGACGCTGAGATGCGTCATTTGTGTCTTCATACGTTTGTACCTCGTCTTGTCTTTACGACACTGAATAGTTGGTCTCCATATACAGACATCATTGTGGTCCCGCACTGGTCTCTTGTGGGCTGTAGGGCTGTGTCCTGGCCAAACCCCAGACACTGGTCATGTTCCAGGCCAAGGATCTGGTCCACATGCTTTGGTAAGACGACTGACCCCCACGGGCCAGGAGGTGAGAGGGACTCCAGCTGTCTCCCAGGGCTGCAACTGACTGAACACCCCCCTTCTATCCCATCACCCACTTTTTCCCACAGTCTGTCCTGGCGTTGCCAGGGGCAACTGTCAGCCTAAAATCCCCTCTGCTGTGGCGTAAGGCCAGGTGACCTGAGGGCAATCAGCAGTGGAATAAGATTGGACTACAGCGTCAGCCATGGCAGCAGCCCTGCAACTGTGCCTAACAGGATAGAGGGGGGCATTTTGAGGAAGTCCAAGTGGACAGGAAAAGAGGGTGGTAGGACAGAGGAGGTCAAGAAGGGGAGAGAAGTGGTAGTTTGCAGTAGAAGGGAGAGCGAGACATGTGGGCTGGACAGGGGTCCGCAGTGCCTGGGGCTAGAAACTGCCTATTATTCTTCTTATCCTATGAGCAATATTCCAATCCCCGTTATTCGCTGAGTATTAGTCTGTCCATACCCCGAAACGCAAACATCCAAGTCATTAAGTTAACCTCTGTTAGAACAACTCATGTCAGGCACTCACGTATTAATTTAGACTCAACACAGCACATGGAAATGTCCGTCAAAATAGAATGCATGCGCTGCCACTTCTGACAGGAAGTGTGCTCTCTGGATGTTAATTTTGTGTTCTGAAGACCAATTAAAAACCACAGTGACATTGGGCTTTGTTTCAAGGTTTCTATTATTTGGTGAGACTAAGATGGGGCAAGACACCGTGTACAGCAGACGGAGATAAACATAGACTGAGATGAGGCTGGATAATCGTTTATCAGCCCCCTTCCGCTCTCTCTATTTCTGCCTTTCTATCATTTGGGATCTTTCACAGCTAATCTGTTTCTCCTGAAGCCCATGTCCCTGTGTCCTCTTCCAATATAACATAGTTACTTTGTTGTATATTAATACTCATATCATAGCATCACTCCTCTCTAAACAGTGGATGTATATTACGTCTCTCTTTTCTCCCCTATGTCTTTCTACATGCCATCTGCATCTTCTTGATATCTTGCTGAGCACGAACACAGCCCTCTTTCACCCCATACGTTCAAGGACTTGGACCATTTAGCGCTGTCCGTCAATAAAAGAATAAAAGAAAGAAGAAATCTCCTGGTTTGTGTGGCCTTGACGAAAATGTGTGTGAAAAGTTAGGAGAATAAAAACATTTTGCCTCAGTAATTATATGTAGGACAGAATAGTAATAGCACCAGTAATGTCTTTGCGTGCAGATTAGGAGGTGCGAGACAGCAGATGGGTATGTCTAAAAAAGCCCCAAGCTCCCAACACCAGTCAGTGATTGCAGAGCGGGATTGATGGAGAGGCAAATGATTTCATTCATGTCCATGAAAACTGTACTATGCTAGTCCCTTTCAGAGAAGTGAAGATGCATTCATTTCAATCAATAATGACCAATAAGTCATTCAGAAACGGTCCCCTTAACTTTAGGGCTACAGTGTCCCTCTAAAAAAAGAACACGTTTATGTACACCTCAGCAGGACGGCTGCATGTCCAACCTCATCATTCCCTCATGAATAAGTATATGGCCATTTCTTGCTGTGTCAGTTCCGTGTCTGAGTCGGTGTGACAGATAAACATGGTTGATGACAATGACAGGACCTGACGAGCAGATACAGCCCACTGCTGATGCCCTGACCATATGGAAGGGTATTGTTGGTCCTCCCCCTCACTACCACAGATGGTGCCCGCAGCAACACAACACAAAAAAACCTAAGCCATTGTTTTACCAGCAGCAATCATAATAAGGGTAAGAAGGGAGAAAGACAGGAAAAATAATTACTTCATGCAGCCAGGAAACTCTGTCCTTCTACAGAGCTGGCGTCCAGAAGGCAAGATTCCTGAGAGAATGCGACCAGAGTGCTTGTTGGTAATTGACTGATATGGTAATGAGAGCCTAATTATACCCCGCACACGGGCCTACACACTGACTGCCCCATGACCCGCTTTATGACAAACTGTCACTTCATCTTGCCACACCACTCAAGGGCTTATCAAATGTGACCCTGAAAAAAACAAGCAATAATATGCACACGTCGGCAGAGGTACACTGAGTACAAATACACCACAGTGCACATACATGCATGGTGCGCACCACACTCATAGACATATGCTGGAAAACACTCAAGTGCATGTGTATGTGAATATTCTGACAAATCATAAGGGGTCAGTGGGGTACAATCACACGACTCACAGTCATGAATCTGTAAATATAATGAAGTATTTGTCAATAATATTATACATAAATATTATATATATATATATATACATATATATATATATATACACACACACACATATATATATATATATATATATATATATATATATATATATATATATATATATATATATATATATATATATATATATATATATATATATATATATATATATATATATATATATATATATATATGTAGATATGTATGTGTATATATGTATGTATATACTGTACATATCTGGAATATTGTTCAGCCAGATATAAGCACAGCAATATTTTTGCAACAGCTGGCCTATCTCCCCCCGTAAAGGGATATTTTTTACAAGTTCCTGTTGTAATGAAAAATTCAATGAACTCTGTTTTTCTTTCCCCTTCTTGTGTTCCCATGGTTCCTGTCTAAGGTTCTGTCATTTTACCTGTGTTTTAAGCAATGATGCATTGACTTTGTCTCGCCAGATAAAATTCCTACTTGCGTGGAGGCTTGATTCACTCATTGGGAGTGAACAGAGTACCAATGAGTACCTGCATGACATGATGATGAAATCATGTCATCAAGCCATCCACTTCTAGGTTTCTTTCTGACAGCTATGTAAATGCTTTTCAAATTGACTCTGCAGGGAAGCTCTTGACCAACCAGGATTTTAACTCAGTTGAGCCCTAAACATACCAATTATTTCATCTGTTTTGACAGGTACAAATTCTGTGTGACTCTCCAAGAATAAAATAACATACACACAGGAACAAATTATGTGTATTTTTACATTAAGTCAGTCAGCAAATGTGTTTTGTAAATGTCCTATTTTGTTCAGTGATTCTCAGTTACAACAGGAGTCATCGTGTTCACCTGTTTCACATTTCCACCTGAGAGTTCATCAACAATGTAGATTAGTAATTCACATGTGAATCACATCCTTGCAGTTGCTCTAATACTCTGTGTATCATTCGATACTCATTGCCTCAAATACTTCAATCTCAACATCTTTGTTTCTTCTTATGGGGGAGTTCACTTCATCCAGCTGATGGTTTGACCTTATCCTGCTGATGAGGAGACTCCCACTGTGACAGGAACGACTGTTCTCAGCATGTTGCATGTGACGTACCCAGTAGTCAGAGCAGGAGAGGGAGTTTCTGCAGTGATGTGAGCGCCACATGTACCTATGCAGCTCAATCAAGTTAAGAAGAGTAATCGTTACCTTCAATATTCATCAATATTTCATAACATGGTGTCATAAAGTTGACCCAATCACCATAATTCAGAGAAGTAACTACTAAAGTGATGGCAGAATTCAACACACCCGAGGCACTTGATTTCACACAGCCGGCTGGCTGGACTACCTGGATGCAGAGGTTCTCCTGCTTCAGATTAGCAACCAGGCCTCACAAAGAGGATGGTGAGATCCAAGTCAGCTTCTTACGTTATGCGATGGGGAGAGATGCTGAGGCAATCTACAATATGTTTAAGTCTGATGCAGATGATTCCAATGATTAGTTGGAGCGTTTAATGATGCGCACCCAGAGAGGCGGGAGAGATAGTCGAGAGTTTAGTGCAGAGCCTATATGAACTTGAGAAACATTGTTAGTTTGGTGCAATGAAAGATTTGTGGCAGGATAGGGACTGCAGACAGAGACGTCTCACAGAAGTTGCAGATGCAAGACAAGCTCATACCAGAACAAGCAGTGCAAGTGGTCCATGAGGTGGAGTTTATTAAACAGTAAAACACAGTGGAGATGATCCAAATGGTGAGTGAGTTGAATGACATTAGCAAAAAACAAAGTGCGAGTGGCATTCCCTTTCAGGGTAATAAGCCTTTCAACATGGGCGTTGAAAACACGCTGCAACCATGCACAGGTGATGCAGAAAACATCAGGCTGAGATGTAAGAGAGGTTGTCTACAGCGTCCAGGAGAGTGAAGAAGCGCTCTTTGGTGGTTCTGGTTCAGAACAGACCAGACCAGGGAACAATTTTTTCGAGGACAGTGTACAGAGTATCCATGGGGATCATAACAGAGGTCAGAGAACCCACTGAAGGGTGTGAACCAACAGTCCGATAGTAAAGAAGAATGGAAATGTGGGGATCTTGTTGGGTCTGAAAAGCCTTTATCAAGCAGTCAAGTATGAGTGGTTCATACTCCCCATATTTGAAAACATTGCATCCAAAATGGTAGGGGTGGGGGTGTTCTCAACATTCAGCCAAGCCGAGTTCCACGACTTCGGGTGGCTCATCCACAAGGATGGCATCCAACCAGACCCCAGCAGTCAGAGCCATGATGGCCCACCATCAGGAGTGACATCAACAGTCATGTCTCAAACTTCCATCCATCCATCCATCCATCATCTTCCGCTTATCCAGGGCCGGGTCGCGGGGGCAGCAGCCCAAGCAGGGAAACCCAGACTTCCCTCTCCCCAGCCACCTCCTCCAGCTCTTCCGGGGGGACCCCAAGGCGTTCCCAAGCCAGCCGAGCGACATAGTCGCTCCAGCCTGTCCTGGGTCTTCGCATGAGGCCCCTCCCGGTGGGGCATGCCTGGAACACCTCCCTCGGGAGGCGTCCAGGGGGCATCTGATTCAGATCCTCGATGTGAAGGAGCAGCGGCTCCTCACCCTATCTCTAAGGGAGCGCCCCACCACCCTGTGGAGGAAACTCATTCAGCCGCTTGTATCCGAGATCTTATTCTGGTCTCAAACTTCACCTTTGTCAAATCCACAGACCCTCACAGCACAAAGAGCCCCGTCACACCACTGCTCTGCCACTTGGCCCGTGGTACCGTAGGCAAACATCTGTGAACAGAGAAGGGGGATTACCTGGTGGTGGTGGACTGCTATTCTAGGGACACTGAGATTGCTACGGACCACTTCCAGTCTCCAGGTGATTGACTGTCTGAAGCGTATGTTTACTGATAAGTGACAGTGCCTCTCAGTTTACATCAGTGGGGTACATCAGCCTGACCACCTGATGCTGCTACAGGGCCACACCAACTGCAGCTACTGGTGCGAGCCCCGCCCAGCTCATGACAGGGGGCCGGATTCGAACCACAATGCCAGTGCTGGACAAAAAACTCAAAACGCAGCTTGGCACAGTTGGAGAGGGCTGACAGAAGAGCAAAAGAGGCGTCAAAGGTTGCTGATGAGCATGATCATTCTTGGTCTCTGTCTATGTGATTTCTAGTTCATGTTTTATCATCTTTATTTATTTATCATATAATTATCATATTATCATATATTATCATATAATTTATCATCTCCAGCTAAAGTTCTACAATTCTTTAAATGAAGGAAGATGCGACAACAACTTCTGTTCTCAGCAAGCTACAGACGTGAAGTATTGGGTCGTCAGAGCAGGAGAGGGGGTCGAACATGTACCTACGCAGCTCAGTAAAGTTAAGATGAGTAATAGTTAACTTGTCATCAGTATTTCATGAGACCCACTTAATGATGAGACCTGAACTCTTCTTGACAAGGGTTAATTATTTATTATTATTTTAGAGTACCAGGAGAGGTGGTTAATTTAGTAAAGTCATACTTCCAGGACATTAGACTAAGTACAGCAGGCTTTGTAACAGGTTGGCAGAAGCTTGAACTAGGCATTATGGCAGGGTGTACGATTTCTCCATTGGCATTCACAATGGCAATGGAGTTCATTATTAGAGCCTCAAAGTGGGTTGGAGGTGGAGAGAGGCAGTAGGATGAGATACCCCTCACACCGATTAGGGCCTACATGGACGACATGACGTTGATAACTACGGTACCATGTATGAAAAGAGTACTGGAAAGACTTAATAAAAACCTAAAATGGGCTAGTATGAAGATTAAGCCTAGTAAGTTGAGAAGTATTTCAATAAGTAGAGGGAAGTTAATCGATAGAAAGTCTGTAATAGATCAAGAGCAAATTCCGATGATTAGGGAAAAACCAGTAAAGAGTCTAGGTAGGTGGTACAGTGCAGACTTGCATGATAGGGAACAGGTAGAGCAGTTTCGGAAGGGCATCGCCTGGGGTACTGCATAAAATAGATAAGTCAGGGATTCCAGGCAAGTTGAAGCTGTGGTGTTTGACAGTTAGGTTTATTCCCTAGGTTGATGCGGCCATTGTCTGTGTATGAGGTGGAGAGATTAGTTAGCTTTTACATCAGGAAGTGGCTAGGAGTTCCTAGATGTTTAAGTACGGTGGCAATGTATGGGAAGGGCATACTCCAGCTCCCAGTACATGGTTTGGTGGAGGAGTATAAATGTGCTATAAAAGTTAGGACAGCGCTCCTGCTATCAGGGAGTAAAGCTGCAGTAGTTAGTAAGGTGGTTCCAAACCCAATAAGAGGGAGGAAATGGAACCCAGAGATGGCAGTGCAGGAGGCAGAAGCAACGCTTAGGCATACAGAAATCGTGGGTAATGTTCAAATAGTCCGGGGCGGTCTGTGGCTTGGCCCAGGCAAACCGGTGTGGAGTAGAGCAGGGCCCAAAGAGAAGAGAAAGCTAGTGGTGGATCAGGTTCGTAGACAGGAGGAAGTACTAAGGGATGCAAAGGCAGTGGCGCAGGCTAAGCAGGGGCAGTGGGTGAACTGGGAAGGCGTAGAGAGGAAAAAGCTTAGTTGGAAAGAGCTGTGGAGTATGGAGGAAAACAGTATTCGATTTTTAATAGCGGCAACATACGATGTTTTGCCAACGCCCCAGAACCTTAAACTCTGGCTAAATGGAGACCCGTCGTGTCCGTTGTGCTCAGGTACTGCAACGCTTAGGCACATTTTGTCAGGTTGTAGGGTTAGTCTGTCACAAGGCCGGTATACATGGCGACATAACCAGGTGTTAAAAAGCCTTGCTGCGGGAATCGAGGATATGCGGAGGCAAACAAATGTAGGAGGGTCAAAGACAAAGAGAGCCACAATCAAGTTTGT
>CAAKHB010002177.1:0-16269 GCA_901007665.1 Aeoliscus strigatus
TCTCTCTCTCTCTCTCTCTCTCTCTCTCTCTGTCTCTCTCTCTCTCTCACACACACACACACACACACACACACACACACACACACACACAAAGAGATACAACATGCACTGCCACCAGGCCTTTGCTTTGATAAAAGGCTTCAGACTGTATCCAATCAATTTAGCACTTGGGCAGCTGAAGACCTGCACTAGTAATCAGTGGAACCATTACTGTGTTTGACCTTTTTCTCTTTGTCTGACTGCTTGATTGAGGTGAACGCGCTTAACTGAAAGTGAGACAGAAACATAGACTGAGTTTGAATTCAAGGTCTTTCTTTGTGAATGTTTCTTTTACTCTCTGGTATTGGGTGTGTGTTTGCCTGAGCTTCCGCTCTTTTTGTTGCGGTTGTTCCATGCCTTGAATTTTAATTTGAAAAGTTTGGCCGTGAATCCCAAAGTTGCTTTGTTCTTTCCTCTCACCCCCCCCACCTCCTTTTTTCCCCTCTTTACCCTACTTCTCCACTTCTCCTCCTTCCCACTCTGTGGTTGTATGTAGAGGTTCCTGTGGCAACGCTGAGTCCATCCAAAGTGACAGTAATGGAGGGGGATAACGTGCAGCTGTCCTGTACGACCTCTGGTGTGCCCTCACCTGAGCTGATCTGGGACATGGAATTGGTCTCCTACCACGAGGTTCTTAACTGATTTTTTTAACAGTCAGTAAGATAGCATATGACATGACAAATGAGAGAAATGATTGCTGTATGGAATTATTTTGTATTTGTATGACCGTTTAGTAATAAAAAAAAAAACAACAACACATCCCTGCCAAAAAGTACAGCCAACCATCATTAAATAAATGATCAAATTAGTACTTCAAAAGTGACATTTTCTTTATTTGAAGTATAGTTTATCACTATTATTATTTACTCTCTTTATTTTTCTCCATCCATTATCCATTTCTAGTGAAAATCTTTTCTCTAAACCTGACATACACTGTGACATACACATGATGGGTTTACTCTCTCAGATTGTGACATCAGGTCGGATTTCAGCGCTACGACTGTCCAACCTGTCATCGTTGGACCACAACAGAAAGATCAGTTGCACAGCGGAGAATGTTGTCGGAGAGAATGAGTCCTCACTGCTGCTGGATATACTCTGTGCGTTTTTACTTTCTTTTCTCTCATAAACTACTCCAATGCAATCCTGGTTCCCAATGTCAATACGACTAGTCCAGTCTAGTCTCAGAGACAGAGGGGAAAACTATTCTAGTTTTTACTTTTAATTCAATGTCTTGTCACACTTCACTAGTTGGAACATTGAAACATTGTCTGTTTTATGTTTGTATCTTACTCTTTTGTTCGCTCACTATTTTCTCTCCACTACACTCAGTTCCTCCCAAAATCACTAAGCTGAGCGATGCAATCTCCGACCACCACTGGTGCATCCCCTTCAGTGTGGCAGGTAAGAATGTCACAGGCTTTCAACAATGAACTGCAGTCTTTTGTGCCTCGTTTATTTTGTCTCCAGTAAACCCACACAACGCCGCTTATTAAATGTTTTGTGATTTGATTATTGCCAAGGACAGAGTGGGACTCATTTTCCACTCCAGGAGTGTCAAACTTGCCGCAGTACACCCAATGCACACGTGTCCATACAAATGTTTTATTTTATTGCGTTTTCTAGAACAACCGACTTTCCACTTCAGGTCTAAGAAGTGTATCTTCACAATTTGTGCTCCTCTTTAAAGTACTGCAGTATTCAGATGGCTGTGGCTCAGTTGGTTGAGCGGGTCGTACAGTGACTGACGGCTCGGTGGTTTGAATCCTGGCTCAAATCGACATATTGAAGTGTACTTGGGCAAAACACTCAATTGCTCCCAGTGGGCCAGGCAGATGCATCACCCACAACAAACGTGGGTGATGAAGAGTTGCCCACATTTCCTCTAGATGACAGGAACCTTTGGGTTTGCTGACGATCATCGTCCACTTTATTTTGACCCATTACAGTCAAACACCGTCTAATAATAATGGAACAAATCTGTTTCAGGAAACCCAGTGCCGAAACTGAAATGGTTGCTGAATGATAACGCGGTGACAGAGGGCGACTTCATCACAACCATGATCCATCATATCACAGAGAGAGAGTACCACGGCTGCCTGCAGCTGGACACCCCCACACACATCAACAACGGGCTTTATACGCTGGTTGCCACAAACAAATATGGATCTGACCAAAAGAAGGTAGAGGCCCACTTCATGCCCGCCCCTTGGAACGGTGAGGAATTGTTTCATTTCATTTTTGTTGATGCAAGACGTCAAACATGCTACTACGTGCTGTTTGTTGGAATGTTTTGTAACTGAAGCTTACTGCCGGGTGTATACAGTTTATTTCATAGTCTGAAATACAGCTCTGACAGTTGTCTACACTCCATAGATGTTGGGAGTATGTGTGTGTGTTGCAAATAATGAAAAATAATTGTTCAAACTAAAGAACAAATATTACTTTAACACGTACCAGCAAGTTGTTAGGTTATTCCATGACTGTTAACAAGTCTGTTCCCACATTGCTGTTAAGTATATTGATTGTACTCCTGCTTGTTTCTGCAAACATGCCCAAACATCAAATATTAGAACGTCTCATGACACCTCTGCAGTGAATATTTCATCAAAGCAAACATTCCTCTTCTTATTAATCATTTGTTGTTCTTGTGTGTAGGTACTGAATCTCCCTTCTATGGTGAGTGAAACAAACATTAAAAACTACAGCACATTTAAATTCACGTACAACTGAAACATATGTGCGATCTAACGTGTCTCTGTCATCTGTCCATCTCTCCCTCGTCTATCCTGCAGACTCACCCCCAGGTACTGCCATCCATGTTCATACGCTCACATTCACTCTCCAATGTCACAGCTGCATTCACTTATCAGACGCCTTGAAATAAGTCAAAAACCGAGCAAGTTACCAACATATGATTGATTAATACACAAAGAACCTTTTCAGTGCCCCCCCTCCTTTCATTTGTGCCTTCTTCTAGCTCCTCTTCTAACTGATGTGCCCCCTGTAGAACCACCTGAGGACAGTGTTGCTGTAAGTGATGTCTTTGTGTTTTCTTCCACTCTTTTGCATGATTTTAAGAAAACGTCTACACTTCTCTAGAAAATGATCCCCATCAGTTGGTGTGCTCGTTTCCCCAGTATGGTTGAATCAGCTCTCTGGTTCTGCAGGTGTACGTGGTGATTGGCATTGCTGCTGTCGCCATTACTGGAGTCGTCTTGATGCTGGTTATTCTCAAGTTCGGCGGAAACTCCAAGTTCGGCATCAAAGGTAAGACCCGTTTGGTATTCATCCTGTGGCAGAGGATAAAAGGGGCAGGACGTCTTTGTCGGATGGGCTCATGGACACATTAATGACACGCTATCTCACCACTGGAATACATTTCTGTAATAAATCGTACAAATTCCTGCAAAGGAGAGGTGAAGGACAGTTCCACCTGGAAGCTTTTGCTTTTGTGCAAGTTCATTCCCACGTTGTCCGCTCTGATGTCTGAGTTCATTAGTAATAGTGGAGGCAGATCAAATACATTTTTTGTGAGAAGCGTGCAAATTATGATATAAGCATGACATTTGGCAGGGTTGACACATACAGTAAAATATAACCAACTGGCCACTTGACAAATTCAGCATGGCGGACATTTTCCAACATTACTGCCAGAAGAGACCCCAAAAAATAATTAAAGGACTTTGTTGACAAAGTCTGGGTATTCATGTGTAGTGAATAAGATAGGCTACTAATTTAAATATAAAAATTTTAATTTTGATCAAAATGATTTCATTGGGTCTTGGTCTTGCTCATCCATTTATCATCTCGTCTTATGGCTCGTGGTCGTGCTGGAGCCGATCCAAGCTGTCAGTGGGTAAATGGCAGGGTTCACCCTTGACGAGTCACCAGCTCATCACAGGTCAACATGAAAGACAGACAACCATTCACACCTACGGGCAGTTCAGAGTAACCAATTAACCTCAGCATGCTTTAGGAGGGTGGAGGAAGTGAACCCACAGGGAGAGCTCCATATACTAAATAGATAAACCCAGGACATGGGACCTTCTTGCTGTGACACAACGGTGCTCACCACTGTACCACTTTGAATATAAACCTGCTCAATTTCATGCTTGTAGCACAATTTGTACAATTTTTGCTCCAGTATAAATGAGGCTCCAAAAGGATCAGTTGTACAGTTTGCAGAATAAGGTAATAGTTATGACAGTCGATAAGGCACATATCAACCACAGAGCATGTTTTGAAGCAGGGTCTGTTCTGAACCAACTAAAAACATTAAACGTTATATAACATTACGATATCATAGTGTTGTATCTCCCAGTAGTTGCAGCCACTAATGGGTGGTATCTTATCTATTATTTTACTAAAACAGTGTGTAGTGGTGGTACAGGCAGGCCACAATCTCACACACAGTCAAAGGTCACATCAGGTGATGCTCAGCTCATTTGCTGCTAGGAATCCAATTGGCAAATCTCATATATGGTGCACTATTGAAACTCACACAGCCTGCCTGTCCTGCTTCCTCCACATGTGCTGCGACCCAACTGCACCTCAACGCCTCCTTTTTGTACTCTGTCTGACTCTGACATCGATCAATCCTCATCTAAACAGCTAGGTGCTGCTGTGCTGCTCTGTCTGCCGTAGGCCCTCTATGTATACACACGAAAGCACAAGGACTTAATGCACGTGTGTGTGTGTGTGCGTGTATATATACAGTATATACATATACACACACACATCCATTTATGTAGAGCACATAGACCAAGTGTCCATGAATCCACCCTACTCAGGTGAAAACAGCTGCTGTTAGGACTTGTTTTTGACCTCTGTGAACGTGTGTGGTGTAACTAATGTTTTTTTTTCCTGCTGACTCTCCAATTTGCAAGTTTGAACCTTTCTCCCTCTTTGTTAACTAACAATAACCCTTCCACAACCTTTCCATCTGTCGCCTACATCCTCTGGTTGTGTTGCTTTTCAAGTATAGATGTTCAGGGTGCAGCAGGCACACTGTGGTGTTGGGAGAGGGATCCGATATTACATTCTATATTACGTGAACGTGACATTGGAGGTGTTTTGTCTTTCCCTCCCATTCATTTGCATTTAAGATTAAAAACAGTCACAGACAGTTCCTCCATGTGTTTTGGGGTGTGTGTGTGTGTGTGTGTGTGTTTGTGTGTGTGTGTGTATGTATGATTTGCTGTGTTGGATTGTGGAAGTGCAGTATTTTGGCAGTGATTGATTCATGGCCCCCTCGAGACGAGGGCAAGACAGATGGAGGCACTTGAATATATTGTGTGTGTGTGTGGGTGTGTGGGGGGGTGTTGTCTGTGTGTATGTGTGTGCGTGCATGTGTGTGTTTTCATGTCTACGGTCTGTGTGGTTTCGTCTTTTGCTGCAGTGGTAAATGAAGTCAAGGAAACGATCCCTCTCATGCCTTTTAGCGTGCTCTATATATCTGTACTCGTGTGTGTGTGTGTGTGTGTGTGTGTGTGTGTGTGTGTGTGCGCAATCTAAGTGTTTTTGCATGTGTGTCCATTCACATGTCAGCTGTTGGGTCACATTACAGGTTTGCCTTCTGATTGTTCCTCTTGAGTCTTTCTACTTCCTCTCCCCATGCACCCTCATGGTCCATATCCATCCAGATGTATTTGCCCCACAGCATGTTGACACTGGGGTGAGTGGGTGGGGAGAGATGGGGAGATAGTGGTGTTAAGTGTAAAAACCTGAGTGAGACAGAGAGTGAGTTTTTCAGCTACGCCCATGCAGCATATTTCCAATAGCAGACCAACGGTCAACATGAGAACCTTCACCACGGATGGCAGCATACTTCCAGCTACAACCTTAAATAAACAGCACTTTGTCATGGCAACATGTCTTCCCTAAATTATTAACACATGCTCACAGAGTTTCAGTCGGTGCTGACGAATATTGGAATGTGTGCAACATGTTAGGCCTTGTTTGAACAGTGCATATGAGAAGCAGCGCCTGCATCACTGCGTCACCTCTCATCGCCACCCGTCTCATTCCGATAGCTGAGGAAGAAAGCTGTCGTAGCTTTATGTCAGGCCATTATTTCTACTTGCTGCATTCCTCTGCAACTGTGTCATTAATAACAAATGGTACAGGTTCATTCTTACAATGTTGGTTCTTGACTCACAAAAGCCCTTTTTTGCGAGTGTGCGTGTGTGTGTGCACGTTACATTGGTGGATGAAGAGCTGTAAAGGGTTCTATGTGACAGGACCCATTGTGAAAGTCTCCACAGACATATTGTATGAGTCTAATTTAGGTGAAACAACTGTTTCTCTTGTTTTCAGACTTGGACACAGACTATGGGCTCTGTGCCCCCGGCATAAAACAGGCATAGTGTCCATCGGAAAAAATATAAGCTCTATTTAAACCTTCACAGCAACATTAGCATTAGCATGTCTGTGAATACTTGAAGATAAGTTTAATAGTCCGTTGGCTCGTAGAGTATACTTCCAGTCCAGTGGGTCTGGATGCTGAGG
The DNA here is from genome assembly GCA_901007665.1 of Aeoliscus strigatus. Lineage (NCBI taxonomy): Eukaryota > Metazoa > Chordata > Actinopteri > Syngnathiformes > Centriscidae > Aeoliscus > Aeoliscus strigatus. The sequence goes on from CAAKHB010002177.1 coordinate 6,550, forward strand.
TTGTGCTGGACACACAAGTTGTGATATCTGACGTCTGATCATAGCGTCACCATTTCTCTCTGTTCTTATAACAACACCGTTCATTATTACTTGTTCAGCCTGATTTGACAGCTGAGTTCAATGGCTTCATTGAAATGGCATTTTAGTTCCAACTGAAAACCTGAAAACACCTCTTTTTGATCAACAGAACAATGTTTACAGAGATGCTATCAAGAAGGACATCTGTGCCACACAGCTGTGCATCTCGGCACCGCTGAGGCGAGAAGAGAGAGAGAGAGAGAGAGAGAGAGAGAGAGAAGCTGCTCATTTCCATAAGTTCACTTTATTATGGATTAACTATTCAAAGACTAATCCACTAATCCACCGCCTGTGTGGGACAAATACAGACGGAGCGCCGTGGGCTATAAATACTTATAGGTGTATTTTTTTTGGTATGAAAGGCCCTTTAATCTGGACAAACCTCAAATCACATTCAGAGATGAAAAACATCAGGAAATTGAGATCTATTGGCATTGATGAACTGGAAGAGGTGTCACCAAATTATACATGAACCGACTGCAGATGTCTGAAAGAGATGAAAAGGTAAAGAGAGACGGCTGTTTATGGCCTCGAAGCACCTGTAGGGAGGTAAGTGTCAACTTAAACCGGAGTTATGATGCACAAACAAGTGTGAAATGTCAAGAAAAGAAATAAATAAATGGATAAAAAAAACCCAAGTGATTGAAAGTGAGGCAGTATATGTGAAGTATAGACAGTGAGAGACTGACAGAAAAGAACAGAGTGAATGCTAAAACTGACATTTGACAGGAAGTGAAAAGCAGAGACACAGCTAAGGAGTGAAAGGAAGAGGCAGATATTGATAAAAGACAGAAAAAAACAGGCTAAAGGTTGGGAGAGAAGAAGAAAGCAAAGCAGGAAGTAGACATGAAGGAGGAGAAGAGCGATGGAAGGAGAAAAGTCCTCTCGTGTCCACTTATCAATGATTCATCATCGGTGGAGGTTTCAGTTTTCTCCTTGTTTGGTGAAGTTGCACGCCTCCTCTCTCTCTTTCTCTCACACACACACATCCTCGGTGGTGATCAATCGATATGACACCCTCAAGGTCAGCATAGCTCCATTCTAGGCCAGATGTATCCTCCTCCTCCTCCTCCTCTTCCTCTCGCTGCAGGGAAGCAGTTTTTGTCTGTGTTTCCGTTTTTTATTAGTATTATTTCTGACAACCCCAACTCACCATTACAAAACCTTAGTAGAGTAAATAATAGTTGAATGGGTGGAGGCATGATGTGAAAAGTTTCAATCTGTCCTGTATTGATGTTAGAGTTGGATTAACAGCAAAATCTGTCAAGGGTGGAAAATTCATCAGGAGAAACAGGAGAACCATGAACACAAAAATTGCAAGTTGTTTTGTTTCGCTGTAGGTTTCTAAAACACTTGAGTTTGACCTTTGTGTGAATAAAAAGCAGACCAACAATCTATCCTCCTCATATTTGGTTGTTAAAGGATGAATTGGATGGTTACTTAATTTGAGTCCTGGCTCACTTTAAGAGGCAATTTTGAGAGCTGGAAGAAAAGGCGCAGCGTCTGGAGCAGGTCCTGAGGGCAGTTCTCCCTTGAAGCTCTTGAACTCTTCTTTTTCAAAGTGAAGTATTGCCTGCAGCTTTACTTTTGGTACATTGTGTTTTCTAAGTTGGTGTTTGCTGGTTGTTGGTGTTTCAGACTCACAGGGTTTGTCATCACAAACGAGCTGTGTTCATTAGACCCAGCTGCACGTGACTCTCCTTATTGTACAACCACTGATGACAGCTAATCAATTTTAGTAATGTCCCAATCTTCCAGAGCAGATGCTAAACAAAAAAGTAATAATTGTGATAATGATTTTATTTGTATTTATCTTTTGGAGCTTGTTATGGTTAAGTTCAGTAAAATGGACAAAACACACATCTTGTATGTTTCAAACCTCAGCTTCAGCCTACTTGACACATTGATTACACATTGATGGAATTATCATCTGAAACATCTCAGGAATTCTTTTAATTCAGTGAGTCATTTTGAGGTTGTGTGTAAAATCACAGAAACATTCATTAGCTAAGTCAGAGCTGAGATTTGAGTGCCTCTGTCCATTTTGCAGTCATACACCATTTTTCTGCCTTCTTATGATCAGTTAGGCCTTGAGACGCGACATAGAATTAAATATTTAAAACTGGCAGCGCAGCGTAGGAGCAGGATGTTCCGTGCATTTACAATTTGTGCTGAACAAAAATGAAACGTTATTATAGTAAAAATGTTTGTGCAACCTATTTTCCTTGCTGGGTTACGAGCACTCTGTAGATTGAATTATCTGCCACTTCAAGAATCTCTGTGTGTGTCCTCACTTGATATTCCCATTGAACATAAATGCACATTAAATGTTCATACGAGAAGGCGAGCAATCATGAAGCTCATGAACCATGACGCACAACCACTATGAGTGAGGTGTGTGCCGTTTCCTGCAGCCGGTGAATACAATGATGAATCATATTTCTGTAGCTTTGTTTTAATGCAGCGCCAGAACATACATGAAATCCGTCTAAATCAGTCTAAGTCATTTTCACTGTGGTTGTCACTTTTGTAAAATACAACTGTGAAAATACAACTCTATGCTTTTACTTGAGTACATTTTTTAATCATTATATTGATTAATGTTACTCACAAATTTTTGTCAAACTGATGTCATCAGATTCATTACTGGAGTCTATTACCCACTGAGGACAGTGGATAAGGAGGACATTTACACATGATATACTGTACCTTTACAGCATGTCAGAAGGATTTTTTTTTGCTCCGTAAATGTCACTGCTGCCAGACAGTCTGCAGGTTGCATCAATGTGGCTTTTTGCTGGCAATGTGGTGAATGTGTGTTTGATAAGCATCAATGTTAATGAGGTTTTAGTTATTGATTAACACCCGGTCCGGCTGTACTCGGGCAAATACTCAAGGAAGAGCCCAAGAGACACACACGTACATAAAAGACCCCATGCAGTCCTGAATAGATATGAGTTGGCAGAGATAGATGCCAATATCATTTACTGCCTGCTTGAGGGTTGCATCCAGGAGGAAAATTTGGTGTTTGTTTGTGGGGGGTGGGTGGGTGGGTGGGGAGGAGGGACGAAGACGTACTGAGTGATTGGGAACAGCACTATAACAGATAGAGGTTTATTGATGGATCAATTGATCATTTGCCTGTTCAGTCTGAGCCGGAACGCTTCTGTCTTCTTGGCACAGCCTTCCCATCATTGGCTATGCTAAGCTAAGCAGGTCTGTGTGCTGCACTTGGAGGGGGGGTGCACATGTGTGAGCCATAGGGCAACATTTGGGGTCTGAAAGATGGAGAAAGAGCAACCAAGCGAAAAAGTCAGACCACAGAGGATTCTTGAGAAATAACACTAGTATCTGTATTTTTTTCTTTGTTTTTCCTGCACAAACATGCGTTCCTACGTCGATGATGTCTCAAAGTCTGAATACTCAGATGAATCTAATACTCGTGCACAAGTTGTCATAGACTCATCAGTTGTCTCTAACTGTCCAGTTCATGGTGCAGTGCCAAGCTACGATTTTTGAGGCGTCTACGTGTTTGAACTCACTTCCAACACTCACAGCTAAAGCAAGAATCAATGGGAAGCTGACAAATGTTTGAGCAGCATGCTGATAAAGCAGATGACGCACTAAGTCAGTTCAAAGACCTACTTAAGATGTTACAAGCTCATAATTAAAAGGTGTTAGATTTAAATAAACGTGTTCCAAACGAAGAGTAGAGACTACATTTTTGCAACATGTCCGTGTTGAGGAAAGAAAATGTTGTGTGGGAGCAGTTCTGTTTTATCCTTGTGAACTGTGAAGAAAAGAGAAAAAAAAAAGAATACGACACCGGGAAAATATGTCAGTCAGACAGTCACAGTTCTTTTTTGTGTTTCTGCACATAAGCACATGTTTAAATCGGCTTTATGTCCCATGAACAAAACTGGTAACCAAACCAACTTGGCAGGACATTCTCTCTCCTTGTTGCCGTGTCAGAGACGCGTCAGGTCGGCTGGATTTATGTCTTTGTTTTATGATGGAGGGAGGACCGGTGCCAAGAGCTGCAGTTCTGCTGAGCTGTGTTTGAGTTTCTTCGCTGACGTGAGACAAAATCCCTAAGAACCAAGATGTCGCATGAAGACGACACACACAGAAGAACAAACGTATTTCCTGAGAACTGTGAAATGTGAAATATATTTTGACCAGAGCAAGTGAATATACGCAATGAAGTACACACTGCAAATGGATGGATTTTGTCAAATTTATTTTGAAATTAGCAGGGTAAGGGCTGATTCAAATGAATAATACAGAATGCATCAATTTTTGATGGTCGGGTGACAGCGTGCATTAATTTGCTTTTTCAAAATATGCTCCAGGTTGACCAACATATGTGAAAGTATCTAGTGGAAGTTGATCCTTCAGAAAAAAACATCCTGACAGTTGTTGCTCTTTCTATTAACTGTCAGTATTTTGGGATTTTGATTTGTAAATCATTCAGTTCAAGATCTGGATTCAAGTAAGGTTGAAGTATAGCATTTTTCTAGTGGTGCATGCATATGGTTAATGACATCTACGTGTGTGTGTGTGTGTGTGTGTGTGTGTAGGTGTGTGTGTGAGAGAGAGAGAGAGAGAGAGAGAGAAACAGCAGTTTCCAGATATTGAAAGCAAATGTGTGTAGTTGTCTGCAGTGTGACATGGTCGACTCCTGGTGCCGTCGCATGCTGTTGCCATGGTAACCAGCGTCATCGCAAACCTGGGCTGCTCTAAAACTAAATCATCACAAGCTGAGTCTGGGAGAGACACACACAAACACACAAAGACATAAAGGGACACCTGAGACAGGCAGCAAAGATGGAAGCAGACCAAAGATGTCACACTGAAAAGACTAAATTCATTCCTGCTCGATGCCATGAGCCGAGAAGGTGCTTTGGCCAATTTTGTGTCTGATATGAGGATGAATGACATCTCCTCATGCAAACACAATTGGCAGCCATACAATATAGATTTTCTTCACTTACTGTCTAAATCACTTTTCAGCTTGAAATCGTGGCTTGGTGCCTCGGCTTTCAGACACAGAGCGTCTGAGCTCTGACACGTCAAAATGCCCAAATGGTTTTGAAATATTTAACACAGAGTAAAACACAGACAGGCAGATGCTCACTTGTTCTAAATGTCCTGACAGATCTTCTGAAGTACAAAGAAGACTGTGCAATCCACTAAGCTAATGTAGGTTTAGATGTGTGATTGATCACAAGTGATAGACACATCACATGATTTACAAGACTGAAAATGCTCACATGACCCTACCTCTTATTTCCCTGGATGACAAACTAACAGGCATAATGTTTTAATGTTCTAGCAAATTCCAAATTACAAAAAATGAAAAAATAATAATTATGATAGTGGTAGTGTGGTCGAGTGAGTATGTGTCGCAACTATGTCTCCACTAAGAATTTATCACAGATACACGACACTGTTTGGATATCAAAGCATCGTACAAAGTCAGAGGGAGAATCTATAACACTGACTTGGAATCAGCGATGATAATCGCACTAGCACCTAGACCTTTTAAAAAAACAAAAAAGATCCTCTCTCCATCTTTGGTTCTCTGAGACACAATGTTCTGCTTCAGGTGTGACTAATCTGTAACACTGTGGGGTTTTTTTTATCACAGAGTATCTAAGGGGAATACATTTTGCAAAATGTCAATTTATTTCTATTAACCAAATAGAGTCTTTGAGGCTGGGGGCCTGTGTGCTGAGTTGGACGCTGACTCAATGCAAAAACCATCACATGATGACATTCTCTGAAACTTCAGTTTTTAATACTTCTTCATCTTCATGAACCACTAAAGTTCTACTGGGTGACTATCTACTCCTCTCAATCACTGTATCATATACACAAATTCCCTCAAAAAGGCAATTTCTTACTGTGACTGTGAAACAATGGAAATGATGGTAAACCTTTCTCAAGAGCAACACATTGTGGGGTTGTTGTCTCTGTGGTCACTATAGCAACACTAATGATTAGTGTGAGCATCATGTTGTTGTCCCGTTTACTTCAAGTACAAATCTCTGCACTTCTCTCTTTGACTAAAATGGAAATGACAAACCAGCTTAAAGGAGAAAAGCTGAAGGGCGTGTTGTCATTGGCTCGTCCTACCATGTTCTTTATCATAAAATGTCAGCTGCCTGGAATGTTTCTCTCTTTTGCTTTCCTGTCCTGACAGACATCTCCGCCATTAGTTGTCCTGGCCTGACATTTTTTTTCCCACAGCACAATCTCCCAAAATACACATCAACCTGCAACCATGGTTGTGAAATTGTTTTAAACTGGGACGTAACTAGCAGATTTTCAGACACAGACAATTCGACACTCTGTGCGATTCCCATTTTGTGCGTCCCTATGTATTGCATGTTTTCTCATTAAGTGTTATCATGTTGCAGACAGAGATGCTAATACAGTGCGAACGTCACTTCCATCCCACATTCTCCCAACCCATGGCTTAATTACTTTCTGGGCCACAAAAGTGTCGAGCAAGTTCCACTAATTATTTCCGTCAAGTTTGAGGTCCAACACCCCAGCAAGTGACATCCACACTGGACAAATCCAGATCTCAAAACATATTTCCATTTTCCCTTAGAATTTGAATCTTTTAAAATCCTTTCTTTTGTCTGGTGACCTCGAGTTTCTGTTCAAAGAAGTATTCGGAATGTCATCGCTTCCTCGTCAGCCTAAGACCTGCAGTCTCAGTAAACATCTGTATGATGGTCGCTTACTCATCTTCATGGAGTATGACTGGAGATGTACAGTGATGGTTAAGGTGTTTGTATCGGATTGATATTTTGAAATGGATTATACATGCATCTGATTTGGGCCACGTGGTATAAGGTCTCTGAATAATGTGAGCATCGATTGATCATGTCATAGACAGAAGTGTGTGTGTGTGTGTGTGTGTGTGTGTGTTCCTTCAGTGGATTTATTGTGCAAGCTGTGATGAAAGGTTACTACACCCCGAGTGTGACACATTGCGAGAACTTGTCAGGGAATCCTCTCTGCTTGGCTTTGAGTAACCATCTCCAAGCGGCTGTGACCTTTGCCACGTCGTTCATGCTTAAATATGCCTGGCGTGATCACACACATGTCATGATCCAAACAGTGAACTGTAGTCTGGAAGTTCTGATGTCTCTGATGATGCTTTATTTGTGTCCAAAAGTGCTTTTCAAGTACATATAGTAATGTGTATATTCCTTTAAATCTCATCTCTGCTCTGAATGACACTGATCCACTAAACGCGTCTGCTTTAACACAAGGCTTTTTTTAAAGATGCATAACTCACTGTACAATGTTTGTGTTGAAAGTGGAAAAAACAGAAGTTCCATCTGAAATGTTTGCATTGAGCTCATAAGGTTATTATTTCTGCATCAATATTTATGTAATATAAAACAACAAAAAAAAAAACAGGTCAGCGCATTTTACAAAAAGCCTTGTGTTCTTTCTCTATCTGACAATTTACCTCAAGAATAACACATACCGAGTAACAATATTCTCTCTGTTACTAAGACACCGCTCTTATTCGTAGCAGTAGCAGTAGCAGCAGTAGTAGTGGTAGTAGTAGTATATCATGTTGGTTTATTTTGTTTCCGTTTTGTTATTGTTGATGTTGTTTGTGTTTCCCCTCAGGCTGTGTTTTTTCACAACATCCCAGTGGAGGTGGTCTCACTCTAACGGAGATGGACACACAGGAGACTAAGAGAAAGAGAGAGAGAATGCTATTTTATGTTTGCGTGTGCGTGTGTGAGAAGGAGAATGGCAGAGAGGCTAATGGAGATAAAAACAAAACTGGGGAATAATCCAGGATGGAACTGTGTGCAGGTCAGGTAGACGTTGTTCAATTCAGCCTTGAAGAAGAACCAGGTAGAACTGGAGGTCGCAGCAGCCTGATCAGCCAATCAGGGAGAGCCTTCAGTGGCACATACAAGCCTCCCATTGGATGAATTATTCACATCATAGGGACAGAGACAACCATTAACCTACATCTTCCTGAGATACACATGATGTTCACCTGCTTACACACACACACTTGGAGATTTAGTCACATTTAGGCCTCTTTGTAAGCTACCACTCAAGCTCATGGTGCCTCTTCTTGCTGACACTGTCCAAGCCCCTCTGACACACACTCTGTATGAGCATTCATTCACTTCTGACCATATTTGTGTTTAGTTTCTTCCTTCAGACCAAGTCCTAACACTGAGCTGCTGCAGTGGCTCTTGGTGCTGCTGAAACGAGGAATTGAATCGAATGTTTGAAGAAGTTTTGAGGCTCATTAAAGTGAGTAACTAAGACTAGTTTACAGATGGGGAAAGAACATGTGTTGTGAAGGCTTTGAAGAAAAAACTGATTTTGTTTGAACGTGGCAGGAGCCTTGTGTTGGTGTTGCCTGTGAGGGAGTAAGTCACGTTTAGAATAAGTAATCAAACGGATCAGAGGAAGGGAAATGCATCGGAAAGAATATGGCCTCACTGTCACTGGCGTTGTGCCACTAAAGTGAGGAAATGTGAAGAATTGTCTGCATCACAGTTCACACCAGAGAGGCAAAGCCCTCACTGACTGTTGGGGAGCCTCCGTACGTCCAAACTGTCAGTTGACTGTCAAATGTGTTTTGCAGGTATTTACCACACCTGTCAAAAACATCCAGCAGTCCTGCAGTCCTCCTCTCCCTTCTGCTGCCAGACGTTCTGTCATAGTCAACATTAGTGGCTCTATAAATGAAAGAATTTTTGGTGTTATTATCATTCTGGGACAAATATATGTCCAGATGTGAAAACCTTTACACCCTTTCTCTGCACTTCAGAGGAAATAACAGTCAGTATATCAACTACTGATAAAAACAGGAAGATGGCTGTGGTTGCCTTCTTGGAAATACGACAGCAGTCATACACGTTGAGTGCAAAGACAGGTAAGGGTAACAAAAACATTCATCCTACAAGTAGAAAGAAAAATACACATAGTACATTGTGTTCATGATTTACGTCAACATCTTCATTTTAGGGAGCTAGAATGTGGTACGTGTAATTTCCACACATATGCACATGCTAAATTAATAATTGCATGGACATGTCAAATGTAGAGGTGCATCACATATGCATGATGTCCATACAGGTTCCAGCATAGTGTGCAAACTTCACTCACACACATATGTACAGGCACACACACGCACACACAGACAGAGGGAGAGATGGAGAGAGAGAGAAATTGGGGTCAGAGCAGAGGCAAAGGATATATTTGATCTGAAATCACAGGGTTTTGGTGTACGAACGTCAAAGGGAAATCTTTAATTCACCTCTGAATGAAGGGCTGCATCATTACATTTCATCACGGAGGATTGTTTTTTATTTTCCCCAGGGAGTCGGAACCAGTCCTCTGTATTGTATGAGCTTTCTGGAGTCGTTGAAATGTAAGAGTGACAAATAAAATAAACTAAATAAGTCAGCAGAAACAGACGGTTGGTGGAACGTTCACGTTCTTCAATGTGTATGTTTACAAAAAAAAAATGTCTTTGGTGCCATAAACGAAAAAGAAATCTATCTGCCAAAGTGCTAATTAGTCGTAGGCAGGTAGGAAGAGTGTGTGTGTGTGTGTGTGTGTGTGTGGGGGGGGGGGGGG
>CAAKHB010002178.1:0-12599 GCA_901007665.1 Aeoliscus strigatus
TTGCTGCGGGGAGGGGGGGGGGGGGGGGGGGGGGTCTGCATTCCTGCTCGTTCTCCTCCTCCTCACCCTGAACGACTTGCCGCTGATGGCCGACACACATCCGCCCGCTGGGGACACACGTCCCATTCACGCCCATGAGTTTGTGACATCGTCTTTTATCCTGCCCCTGATCACAGGATGGGTCGGCACACACACACACACACACACACACACACACACACACACACACACACACACACACACACACACACACACACACACATACACACACACACACACAGGTGTAATGGACGCTCAATATCTCACTCACTCACAAAACACCGTGTGCACACACACTGCAACCATGAGTGGCAGCGCGTGTCCATCAACCCCCCCACAGTCTTCACCTTGACAGGTGAGATAAAGCCACTTTGTGTTCGACTTGTGTGGGCACCAAAGAATAAGGTCTGGACTTGAGACGACCTGAGACCGGTTTTGTTCCTCTCGTCATCTCAGTGTCATCCTGTTTCCAAACGAGTCGTTCAGAAGACTGCGGGTGTCAGTGCGTCAGAAACTACTAGCACGAGCTCAACATGGGTCCACAGACGCCAATAAAGGAAGTAAAACAAGACAGGTGCCCCCACGGATCGACCGACGTTCACTAAGGACAAAGTACATGAGTATAAGTACATCATTTGTACACAGGTACTGGAATACCATGCACACAGCACACGTGAAGGATGTGACTGCACACGGCTCTGGGAAAGAAATGATAGACAGACTGGACCGGATGGAAGGAGAACATGAGACCACCACCGGGGTGACTGGATGGGTCCCTGACCAAACGCCTCAAGCCGTAAACGACCTTGGGCCAGGATCTTGGAGGTCAACACCAGTGGTCTCGAATCGAACGACTCGAACGACGGGAACGTCGCGTCATCTGGGCAGAACTTTTTTCTCGGTGGTGTGATTGGTCAGAAATGGAAACTGACTTTGATCCGTTCGCTGGATCAAAGTCTGCTTCAGTGGGTTCTATCGACAGGATTCTGTCCGTGTTGGGTGTATGCTCTGGTTAGTGCAAGCTGCTCTGTGGAAACTGACTGAATGAGTGAGTGGCCGCCGTGTTCGCGCGCTAGACGCTAGACTGGCGATCCTGTCCAGTCGCTTCCCATCACGCAACGATGAAAATTGGATCAAATCTGTTTGAGTTTGAGGTGAATTCACCCGGCACGATTTCCACTAGTCACATCTCAACGTCAGTGTTCCTGGTGAAAGGGAGCTACGACATGTTTATGGGGCAACTTCCTTCGTTTGGAGGCGTCGAAGATTAGATTGTTGTCCTCGTGCCACTTGACTAGATCCGTTCCTAGAGACTCGATCAGACCAATGACGCTGACTCCGTTGTTGTTCCCATCACCACTTCATCTCCTCTTCATGTTTCGTGTGTCATCCAACCATCACCTGCACGATTCTGTCCAGAGCGTCCGCTCCTCCAACAGTAACGTCTTTCTCTGGTTCCTAACAGCCTGAGTCTTGGCCTGTGTTGCAGGAGGATGAGACGGGCGAAGGCCGCTTCAGCTTCCCCGGCTACGGCATGGGGCCGGCCTGTCTGCAGGCCAAAGACGGCATGGCCATCAAGGGCAACAACAACAACGCGCCCGCGTCGGCCGCGCCTGAGAAGAGCATCGAGGAGATGAAGAAGCTGTTCATCAGCCGGGCCAAGCGCATCGACACGGTGTCCCGCGTGGCCTTCCCGCTCGTCTTCCTCATTTTTAACATTTTCTACTGGATCATTTACAAAATCATCCGCAGCGAGGACATCCATAAGCAGTAGGCGGCGGCGAACATTTCTCCCTCCACCGACCCAAGAGGATTCCCTTCGCTGTCCCCCCTCCCCCTTCACTCACGCTAGACTTTTTCAGAGATATTTCTTGCTTTTCTTCTCGTCCTGACATGATCTCCCATGACCTTCCACCCCCCAAATCATCCGGATGGGTGCAATAGCAATGCAGTAAAATGCATGAAATATGAATGTGGCAATTTATTAATGAAACGACGAAAAACAGACGTTTGCGGGCACAAACAGCTCAGATTAGAGGAAAGTTGTGCTGTTTTGTTTTTCCCTATGAGGACACATATGTCCTATTTTAAAAAAAAAGTGACATGGAGTCGGGCTGGGGGACGACACAGTGTAATATACTCATACATCCATGGAGAACGAGGAAAGAGACTCTGTCCAAACTGTGTGCGTCTGAAAATGAAGGATTTTTCACCCTCGCGAAGAAGGAAGGAGGGAGGAAGGGAGAGAGGCGGATGTGTGCTTCCATGAAATAGACACGTCCTATATATCTACAGCTGCTTCAAATGTGTATCGCCAGCATTCGTCAGCGCTTCTCCGCCCGCTGACACCGCGCCCCGCAGAGACGCTCCTAATTGGCTGCTGCCGCCGTCAATCACAGAATGAACTGGACGAGCGCGTCCGAGGACGATGAGACAGAGAATCTCACGTGTCCGTGACCAACGTGTTCCTCACCGACTCTTGCTTTACTCTCATCTGTTTGTGTGTGTGTGTGTGTGTGTGTTTCTTCATTTCTGTGCCAAACAAAAATGTCTCCCATGTCCGTGCAGCGATGTGGGGAGACGGGCGGGGGGCGGTGTGACGCCGTCGACGACTCCTGGAGGTTCCGGAGGAATCCTCCTCGTTTGCTTTCCATGTTGTGCTCATCAGGACAGAAACATAGATGTTATTGTTTACATCCTTAGTGCTTCCTCGTTTCGGCGCCGCCCGACTTGACGGCCCACCCCACCTCAGCGCCCAACCTGAGCCGTCACGTCATGAATCATACAGATAAACACCTTTTCTACCTTAATCAACTGTATTTTTTATCTCATTGCACCGATGTAGCAGAGACACACTGATTTCCTTTTCTGTTTCCTTTCGTTCTCGCCAGGCTTCTCTATGCAAAGATCCGTATATGCAAATATGATTTATCGCTCTGATTTTAGCACCATCGTCTGAAAAGTTGTTGCGCAGCTGTTCTCTTGACACGTCTACGTCCAGCTGCTTCACGCCCAACAGGAGCCGCTAATGCTTTATTGCTAAATATTAAAGGAAAAAGAGGAAAAAGAGTCATCGCGTAAACTGATGAAGTGGGAACCGGTCCGAGGCCCAATGCATGCTGGGATTGTCTCCAGCTCCCCGACCTCCCCTCAGCAAAATGAGATGACTACTGATGAAACCAGCGAACCCTCCGTCTCCTACAGACACTTGTTTCTGTCATGATGTCATCATTTGAAGGCCGTTTTCTCTATCAATATTTAATCGATTACAATCATGTGAAAGTTGAGTTTAAATATACTGAGATTTAATTGACCTGTGTAAAACTTCCTGATAAATCCCTTCTAAGAACATTACTGGAGTTTGAAGGGAAGTTTTGTCTCTTTATGCTCAAACTTAACTAAATAATTGAGCATTTAAAGCAGCCTACATTATTTTCAGGCATAAAATCCTTCTTTCCAACTTACACTGATGGTCCAATAAACCTTCCCATTGAATATGTCTGACTTCACCATAAAAAAAACGATTTAACGTGGCCCCATTTTCCCTTTAATCGGACAAGCAGTGTGTGTTGAGCTGACGAAAACTGGCCCGTGGACCGTCCCTCATAAACCCCTTGCTAAATGTTTCGTTTCAGTAAAATTGGTTGAAACAGAAAACATTTTAACATTTTTCTTCTAAGCACGTCCAACGCTCATGTCATTTATCATCACGCCTCATTTTGGATGTTTGGACTTTAATGCCCAACTAAAAGCTGTTAGCCTTAGCTGCGCAGTGAACGCTATTAGCTTTAGCGGGGCAGGAAACACTGTTAGATTTAGCTAAGCTGTAAAGGCTGTTAGCTTTAGCCACCCTGTAAATGCTCTTAGCTTTCGATGATAATGTTGAAAACTGTTTCAAGAGCACACAAAGGACTTTTACTTCATTTTTGTTGTCGCTAACTATTGTTAGCCGCGTTAGCTGCATAGTTAGGCCACAAACAGCGCAGTATTGCATTCTGTTGTGCGTAGGAAAGATGATGTGTGGGAGTTGAGGTTCAGTTACAATTCTGCGTGAGAAAATACGTATATTTGGAAGCTGTCCTTCTTACAGTCAGCCAATTATGAATGGTCATTGATATTCTTTGGCCACTTGAGGGCAGCAGAAACAATGGAAGGCACAGAACTTTGAAGGACGTACGGTGGTTGATTAGTGAGGGAATCACCAAGATGTCATTTCACTGAAGTATTCCACTGTGGTTTCAGTGTCTGCAGAGAAAGGAGAACTTCCAACTAAAGTTGGGCCTTCTTGAACCACCAAAAGCCCAAGTGATGGTGTGTTGGTTCATTTTATTGCAAATTGCCAGAATAAGTTAGAAAATGACACCTGAGTCTGGATATTGGAAACCAAACGTTTTCTGCTTTGGGGGGGAATCAAACCTCCTCGGAATGGAATGATTCCGGTGCCATAGACCTCGGTCCGTCGGTCTGTTGCCGACAGCGATGGGGGAGTTTTTGTGCCATACGAGGTTGTATGCAAATATGCCAGTTTAAAGACAAAAAACGGAAGCATATCATGCATTTATTCAGCCGCCGTGTTACATGATTCATTCTGTCCTTTCCTCAGCTGCGGGCGGTTCGTGTGTCAGACGCCTCACGTCATCGTATGGCTCGTATTTATTATACTGTGACGGGTTTGGGAGGGCGGGGGGCATGTTTACATGACCTGGGGTTTATATTGCATTATAGTGATGCATAGACCAGGATAATGAAGTTCTTGGAGGTTTATAAATCTTTAGGTTCCAAACTGGATTTTAAAAGTAGCATGTTTTGAATCTTTCCTTTTCACAGTTTCGTTGGGTTCTCTGTATTTGAACGTATGTATGGTACAATCCGCAGGGGGAGAGGGAAGAAAACTGCTGTGAACTAAAGGAACCGTTGCTATGATGATGATAGTTTATTTATTGATTTGTTGGGTTTTTTTGCACAAGTTGGAATGGCCTTAATTTTGCTTTACTAGCTTCTATTGTGTATTGGCACAAAGTGCACCCATTTAATTTGCAAAAATGCCGAAGCTCATTACGATGCGTATAATCTGAGAGTGCATATCAAAGCAGGATGAAAAAAAGTCAGCAAATCCTTTTTATTTTTCATTAATCTGAGAAACAAATATTTTGCATGAGTATAAACACAATGGCAGATATTTTGGCTTGTACAAAAAAAAGTGAAGCAATTTGAAGAGAAAAAAAGAATGTACCGTTTCTGCTGTATCTGTATATATCTAAATATTTATTGAAATATGTCCTACTACTAATTCTATTAATGATTAAAGGTTTTCTGAACAAAAATCTCTTTACCTGTTTTTGGACATTGTTGTCAAGGTTGTTGGAGTTTGATCTTCTGCTTTCTGTTACTCGATTCAAGGGTCTGTGTAATCATTCAAGAAAAGATATTAAAAGTTGCAAATAAACACTGTCGGGTGTTTTCATTGTCTGACATCCAGCGTTTCTCTGGAGCGAAAATAAAAAAAATCACAATTACAACATTCGTTGTAATACTGACCATTTAGATGCTAATTGTCTAAAACTACAGCTAATAGTACACAAACCATTAAATATATGAAAGCGCTGGACGTTACATCTGTGGTCAGTGGTGACAACTAAAGGAAGAAGGCCGACGGTGACTCTGGCTGTTGCCTTGGTTACGCTGTGGTTATGACTCGTGAACTACAGCTGCACGTTAACTAGGGGATGGCGTCACGGTGGCTCCGTCCACTTCCTCCACACAATTTACGGTGAAAGCTGTGTGTGTGTGTGTGTGTGTGTGCACTGTCCATATGTTTGTCTTGCTGCCAGATGGACCGGAACATGCTGGAAGCCGTGTTGGTCTGCGAATACTAATGGTGTGTCTGTTCTCAGCAGGACTGGCCCTGAATACTGATGAAGTGAAGTACAAGGGACGAGGTGGCTTTGTTGTCGATGCGCCAACGTGTTCAACACATAGAGCATTGAAAGAACGTTTCTCAATGCCCACGGTTCTAAAATAGAATCAAATCTAGTGTAAAAAAAAAAAAAGAAAAAGAAAAAAACGAAGTCAAATAGAGTCACAGAACTAAATAATTAATACTGGATATTCAGCCCACTGTGTGTGTGTGTGTGTGTGTGTGTGTGTGTCAGAGGAAAATATAGCATTTTATGTTTGTAATGTTGTTGGTGTATGAGAAGTAGTTAGGTTATGTTTATTCAACAACGTCAAACATATGTATATTACTACTATTTTCATGTTTTCTTATCAGTAACTCATTGCTGCTGTTGTTTTTTAAGTTTGGTCCCTTTCAGTAACAACATTGGATAAGTCCTGTAGTTGTGTCTTGTTGTTGGACTACACTAGTAAAATAAGGACGTTTCAGGATCTGTGATTGACGTGCTTTATTCATACGCTTCGGCCACAGACTGTACCAGTCGGGCAATGATAACATGTCAGAATGAACAACAGCGGAGTCAAATGCAAGTAATCCCAGTTAAACATAACAATATAACTAACAGAGCTTTAGACTTCGTTTGACCAGTTACCGCGCTGCCTTCATTCCTAAAACAAGCGTCTGTTGGCACTTTAATTTGTGGGGAACAATTGTAAGGAGCGCTCGATTGGTTCACCGGCGCTGACAGGTTGCGATTTCGATTTTGACTGTAATTATTAGTCTGCCTTCCACCAGCAAGTATTTGAAGACAAATAATAAACATGTCTTAAAGAGGAGTTAACTGTTTTAAGTTAGCCAAATTAAGGGTAAAATAATAATAATAATAAGAATAATGTCATAGACAGATAGATAGATAAAATCTCACAGGAGAAATTCACATTCTCTTGGGATCAAAGCCAACGAAGATCACATCACGTTCTCCCGTTCAATGTAGATGTACATTTTATTATGTTTTTATTCTTGAGCCTACAGAATGTAGTTTATTTGCCATTCTTAAAACAGGAAATGCGCTCCTTTCAAGCGGAAACCTCAACCTGGTCGTTCATGACAGCTGACGTTCCACCCAGAAGCTAATCGGGCCGGGCGGTGTTCGCAGCACCTGGGGGAGAAACTACAGGACACGGTCTGTCTCTGTGACACGACACGTCACGTCACGTCTAACATGACGGTGAGTTCGTTCACGCTTTCACGTCGTTTGCTGTTCAAGTTCGTCGTTAGCATAGCTAGCGCTGTCACACATGACAAGCTAGCGTTAGCTCCCGACTTGCTGCTCGTCTGGTTTTTAAAACGTTTCAAACGCGACGTCACTGTGACTGTGACTGTGACTGAGTCATCCTGGGCATCGACCCGGTTCTTGTCGGATTGAACCGACGACGACGTGTCATCGATCGGGACCCGAGTTAGCATTAGCCGGGTTAGCAGCTCAGCTGCGAGGGAAAAGGTTCCAGTGAGTTCCATCACATGGACCTGATCCATTATTGACTTGTCACTTATTATTGGTATTATAGTTATAATATCACTTTGTCAAATCAAATAACATCAAATGAAGAATACTACATAGGCATGCACGGTCCGACACCATGTGGATGTGTGTGTTTTTAGTATGAAAATGAAGAAATCAAACCCAGTTGAAATGTTACCACAGGCATGTGTCATCTGACATCGTTCACGTACACTCCATCACTGTGACCTTTGGTGTGTTTCAAGGGTTTTCTAGACCTGGAATTAGTCACATTCCATGACCTTTGCAGATTTCTTTTTTTCTTGATTGTATGGAATCCTCTCTCACAGAAGCACGAGTTTGAGGTGGAGATGACGTGTGAAGGATGTTCAGGCGCTGTCACCAGAATCCTCAACAAGCTGGGAGGTGAGATTGAGCCGTGGGACGGAGAAATTGTCGCACGGTTTTCAATGTTCTTGAGTTTCAGTCAAACTGTTTAACTTCCAAACATGAACTAATTCACGTCTTTGACATTCAGACACTGGCGACATATTTCGGAGCTGTCCGTCTGTCTGTTTCTAATCAGATAGTCACACGTTTGAGGAGATTCACACACTCATCCTCACCACAGGAAAAACAACTGAGGCTGAGACATGACTGCAGTGAAAGCAAATGAAGAAATAAAAATCCATTGAAATCACATGAGACGTGACTCACTCAGCGTCCTGTCACATGTTGGGTCACGTGATCCGTGTGAGATGTTTTTACGATTCAGCCCACAGTCTCACAGTCCCACAGAATCAGTACTGAATCAGTAGAATCTCAATCGCTCAATAAAAAGATTTGTTCACCGAATCGTTCCGTTTGCACTCAACTCAACTGTGGAATGAATGAATCTTTTCAATAAGTCATTCAGTGCAGTTAATCACAGTCTTTCAAGTGAATTGTGTGCAAACGGGACATCGTGAAATAGGTCACAAAGTCCACGTACGATGTCTGAACTGACCGACGAGACTTTTTTTTTTTCTGCTGACAGATGTGAAGTTTGAAATCGACCTTCCAAAGAAACTGGTTTGGATCGAGTCCGACAGAGACGCTGACTTTCTCCTGGACACGCTGAAGAAGTGTGGAAAGGAAGTGAAGTACAACGGCCCCAAATGAGAATGAGTGGAACGACGGCGCCTGAGTCTGTGAGTCAGTTCGCCACGGGGAGATCAGGACAGATCCAATGAGTTCAAAATGAAATCAAAGTGAACAGCTGTAAAGTCATTGTACCTTTTGTTTCTTTAACGTTTAATTGCTGCTGGATTAAAATGGAGATTTATTCTGAAATGGACTTTGCTAACGTGTCAGGAAGACGGATTCTCAGTGAAACGCACAACCCCCCACCGTCTTTGAGTTAGATTTCTCGAATCAACTTTCAGCCCAGATAGATGATGTTTGTTTCCTGTGTCTACAAACGGCGTCCAGTCTGCTCGACTTTTTACATGGTTCTCCTTCCTGTCAAAGCCCAGCAGCGGGGGCCGCTGTGCTCCTGGACAGTTTTATCCACAAATGTCTGATGTTCTCTGGTGGCCAAAATATTAGAAACCCGTTGTTGAAATGAAGTTTGTGGAAGCTGCAGCTGATTGGTCGAGCCCGTTCCACCTGTATGTGAAAATACAAACAGCATTAACGTTGACGTACATTCCCACGCTTACTGTTTAAAAACGCACCTTGGACGGCGCCGTGGATCACCGGCTGGAACTCGGTGGAGTTGATGAAGGAATGTGGTGTGTGTGACTGCAGAAAGAAAGAACGAGACCGTCCGCTGATGTGTGTGTGTGTGTGTGTGTGTGTGTGTGTGTGTGTGTGTGTGTGTGTGTGTGTGTGTGTGTGTGATCTGCTGTGACGGCACCGAGAAATAAAATGAGTTCTGCTTGAAAATGTTTCCTGGTTTCCTTCTGCTGGGTTGAGCTCCTCCGATCCCACAGGTGACAAAGACCCAAACCGACCATGGGCCCGTTCCACAAACACGTTGAGTGACAGTCACCAGTTTGTTCATCCTGAAAGGAAGGAAAACCGCTGATTGTTCTGTTTTCAAGTTAACTGACAGAAATCCAACCAAACGACTTTAAAGTTTCATTTGTTTGAATATAGTTCATCAGTAGCACTGAAATAAGGAAAAAAAGCAGTTTTTCCTCATTTCACGATCAACAAACTCAAAATGCGTTTTATTTCATCATTTCTGTCAATAACTCATGAGTTTGTTTAGAAAATAGTGAAAAAGTAGTGAAATGTAGTGAAATGTAGTGTAGTGAAAAAAGGGAGTGATGGAAATTGCAGTCAGAGTCCAGCTGAAGGTTCAAACAGCAGAGGATCCTTAATGTCTGATTGGAATCAGATTGTTGGAGTGTGTGTGTGTGAGAGAGAGAGAGATGTTGAATCTCACACACAAACGTCCAGTTTAAACACATCGACCTCTGACCTCTGACCTCTGGCAGTCTGTATTGTGTCGTCAACTCTCCCTGCTGTGACCCAGGCAGGCCACTGGGTGGTGCCATGTCCTCATTCTCCAGCAGTCAGGTGAGCGTCCTCCTCGTTCTCGTCAAACTCTGGTGACGTTCAGATTGTTTTCTAAAGGTTCCTCATGTGGGATGTTCCGACGCATTCAGGCCAAACTCTTGGTGCTTTATTTGTTGTTGTTTTTCTCATGCCCACTCCTTTTCCCCATCCTTCCCTCCATTTTAGGAAACTGGACTTGTTTTCTTTCCTTCAGCCCTCTGCTCACACTAAGGGGCGGAGTTTGGGGTCAGTCACCTGACAGTTGTTGGGTCCCACCCTGGTTCCACTGGGGTACCGTAATTACACAACTATTTGCAGAAAACGTCCTATGGTTGCTGAAAGTTGAGAAGTTGACTTTCACAGCCCAGTTACTGTCATTACGGTAATGACTCACCGGCTGCTGGCAGGAGAGTGAACAGGGCTTACCGTAATGATAGCAACATGGCTGTCAGCGATGGACGTTTTCTCCCTCTGACTCCTTCACACCAGGAACTGAGTGACACTTGTCAGCTTTCAGGAACACTAACAGCACACTCTGGTACCCTTGCGTCTCGTGTACTTTGTGCAGCTTTGTGACGAACACACACTCATGCACACCTTTTTTTCCCCTAGTCCTGTAACGGCAGTCGCCATCTTTGGAGCCAGACAGACCTCAAGTCTCCGTCAGGTGCGTAGGATTTTAAATGAGTTTTTGACGCTGTCAGAATCCGGATGGCTGATAATTATCAACTGTCTGTTAAATGCACCCTGTTCTGACCCCTGACCTTTGACCCCTCTCCACATACGAGGAAACGGCAAACACGTAAGCTGACGTCCCCACCGCTTCATGGACAGAAGGCGTTAACCTGAACTCACCGGTCAGTTACGTCCACGTCCACTACACAGTCTATAACAACCAAAGATGGCGTCGGGTGACGGACAGGCGCTGCAGAGGCTCACGGGCCCTCTCCGGCCCCCGAGGCGAACAGAGACTCATTGTGTGCGGCACAAACTCCAGATAACTGGGTTGTCGGCACACAAACTGGATTCCTGCTGTTCGCCTCCCACACGCACAAACACAACGTCGTCTCTGCCAAGTTGGTTTCATAGGAACAGTCTGATTACAGCTTCGTAAACGTGGATATTCTCTGGTTTCTTTATGCGCTAATACTAGCACACTGAATGTCTTTGACGAGACTGGTTGGTCAACCAATAACAACCAGGCAGCTACTAGCTAATTGCTAGCATTAGCATGTTAGTTGCCCTCACCTGACCAGTTCTTTGTGTGTACGTGCTGCTAATGAACCGAATATCTTTGATACGTTTGATTGGTTGACCTTTGACCACATTGTCCTCCATCTTATAAAATATTTGATCAATTCAATCAATTTGATCAATTGTGAGCATCAGATAAAAACAACAAGGCAGCTGCTGGCTAATTGCTAATTGCATAGCTGACCTGTGTGTGTGTGTCTGGGCTCCAAAACAAACTCCCACGTCAGCTGCAGGGTTCAGAAATGTGCAGGTTGACTGACACGAGCAAACAATCCCAGCCGTATATTTCCGTGTGTTTGCCGGGGCTGTCGTTGTGTTCTGGCTAACACACCTTTGCCCGCATATTTCACATCAGAGGACGAGGAAAAAATAAGTTTTTCCAAGCTGTGGGAGAAAAATCTGTTCTCACTGATTCAGAAAATGATCAGACTCCATTGAATCATTGTTTTTTCACTGGTGTACGACCGTTTCTTCTTCCTGTACCAAGGATTGTAGTTTTTTATGCAGTTGAATCGGATTACAGTGCAACGATGTTTGTCAACAGACACGCCCCCCGTGGGTACCCGCCATCAGTTCACAGCTGACTGGTCAGATCCATCATCAGATTGAAGGTAGAAAGAAGGTAGAAACTTCTGGAACTGAACCGACCAGAAGCAGTGGGTCTGCTCAGACCACTGACACTCCTTTGGTCTGGTCTTCACAGGGTTTCCTCCAGGTACTCGGACAAAACGTGCCGTGATGTCAACCGTAAAAACTGCACGTGGGAATGTGAGCGTGAACAGTCTCTGAATGTCAACTCTGATTGGCTGCTGACCAGTCCAGGAGGCCCCGCCTCTCATCAGCTACGATTGGCTCCCAGCCACCCTGCGCAGGAGAAACGGCTCAAGATGTTGCCGTTTTCTGGCTCCCCGATGTGTTGAGACATGTGGAGCGGGGAGCACGAAGCCATGTGGTATTTGTTGTGTTTGTTATGGCGTGAACGGGGGCGATTCCAGCCTCGATGTGCATTCCACAACTTTGGGGCAGATGCTGTGATACACACCTGCAGACGTACTCACAGCTGAGACAAGAAGTCCTCAGATCACACGGCGGAGCCGGAGCGTTGTTATCTGCTGCTGATGAAGCTCAGACGGATCTGATCTGTCTGAGCCTGATAAGTGTTGTCTGAGTTTTCGTGCCCGCAGAGTGTGTGTGTGTGTGTGTGCTGAGCATGCAGAGACACATGTGAGTCTGCAGCTTTGTGAAAAGGAACTTCAGACTTTTGCGAATTAGTTGTCAAGCGATTAGAAAGAAAATGTGGAAACAGTGTTTGTGAGCCCTCCTGCACCGTCTGAAGATATGTCCGTTCCTTTCTGCTTTTCTTTC
>CAAKHB010002178.1:21184-36152 GCA_901007665.1 Aeoliscus strigatus
CCTTTCCTGGGAGGACGTCTGGTCACATGGGTTTTAAAGTAAAACCGCTGCAGTTCCTGTTTGCATCCACCGTGAGAGTTGGTGTGTGTGTGTGTGTGTGTGTGTGTGTTCCCTTTGTGAGTCTCTGTAAAGATGAAATGTTTGTTTTCAGAGCTTTCATCCATCCCACGAAAGAGTTTGTCATTGTGATGGTTTGTGAAATTCTCATTGTTTCTGTGGTGTGTGTGTGTGTGTGTCAGACTGAGGAGGAGATCACCATGGACGTGGCCGAGGAGCCAGTGGTTGAGGTAAGTCCAGATGTTTGAGTTTTTATCAACCAGAGAAGAAAAAAACTCATTAAAAACATGAACTGGCCCTTTAAATAACCATGAAAGAAGCCATGTGCGGGTGAAGGAGTGGAGCCTGAAGGATTTCACATCAGCAGCTTCAGAAGCCACACACACACACACAGTTATTACGTCAGAAATGAGCGACAGTAATTTGTCGTTTCCGACCTCTGTAAACGTGGTGTTGACGTCATCCGCTGCCGTTCTCCCAGTAAATGGTTCCACTCCATAGTTGCAGATGTTTCAGGGTCCTGTGTCTGATGACGCCATTTTTGTCTCAGTACGTAAACACATGGGAAGAGAGCTTTGTTTTCAATAACATTTATTCTGAAGTTGAGAAAACTTCAGATCGAAGTTTGGAAAAGAAAATGAGACTTGAAAAGATTTTTTTCTTGAGAAGGTTTTGTGAATGTGAACCCAGGACGTTCTCCAGATGGAGGAAGACAGAGAAGAAGAAAGTAGAGACCAAAAACTACAGACACAGCATTTACTCCAGAGACCGTTGTCAAGCGTCAGGAATGAGACGTTTCCTTCTCCAGAGCTCCAGTGGGACCAGAGATCCCACAGCTGTTAATTTTAGCTGCTCGCTGAGCGCCAGCAGCTCAGGAAGCCATTACGTGTTTTATTTCTCCAGCTCCTGTGGACCAGCTGCTTGTTGTTGTTGGACGTTCTGGCCTCGCTGCTCCCAGAGCCTGTTTGGGCTTCAGGGAGGAACCTTCTTTGGTGGTGGCGCTTCCGACTTCTTACAGGAAAACCAGGGCTATTTAGGCGGTTTGGGTTTAAGTGGAACAGAAATAGAGGTGACGGCCGGTTCTCTGACTGGTTCTTTGTCTGCCTCACATGACACTAGCATTCCTCCATTTAATCTGCTCACAGTCTGACCTCTGACCTCTCCCGTCACCTAGGAAACCGAGGTGGGGGCCAACCCAGTGCAGGTGGAGATTGGAGACTTTGACGAGGCCATTGAGGTTTTTGAAGATGAGGTTGCCGAGAGTAAGTTCACACGCACTGCACCAATTCAAACACGTTTTCAAAAAACTCAAATAAAACCCATCACCAGAAAAAGGGATTTGTTTGTCGACAATCTTCACTTGTTTAAAGCAAATCTTCACGTAAAACAAGACATTTTATGACGAGAAGTGAGACATTTTGACCAGAAATAAGACAAATACTTCAGACCCAAACATGTAGACGCTAATGTTAGCTGGCTGAGGTTAGCTCAGTAGAGGACCGTGTGTGATTTGTGGTGGCGGCGGCGTGTCGCTCTGACAGTTCTTCCTCTGGTGCCTCACACATAATGACAGACTCCATCCAGCAGGAGACGTCTGTAATTACATGTTATCGTCTGCAGACTGACAGACGCCACAGGGCGCAGACCGAACAGACGGACGTTTCCTCCGTCTCTGACCAGACGGAGCAAATCAGTCGGGCACCTCAGACGTCACACTGCGATGACGTAAACAGACGTCCGGTTGTGTGAGGTCCTTCCTGTCCCGACGAGGTGAAACAGAAACATGAGCTAACTGTTCTCACGTCCTCAGATCCCTGCCTGAACCACCACTGCAAGAAGGGCAAAGTGTGTGAGCTCGACGAGGGCAACACGCCCATGTGTGTGTGCCAGGACCCGTCCACCTGCCCCGCCGCCGAGGGCGAGTTTGAGCATGTGAGTTCTGTTCACCTGCATGGACGACGACAAAGACTTATCCCGTTGGGTTTATGTTTCAAACCCTGGATTAACCCTCCAACACCGACAGTGTCACCGGTGTTACATTCACTCGAGCATACTCTGGAGCAAATACTTCTGTATTTACGGTACCCCAAAGTATGCTAGTACAATTGTATCTGCGGTGAAACGGTCTGTGTGACAGGGTTAAACAACGTCCTTCACTTCTTAACTCCAAAATGTCACCGAAGCCCCGGCCCCACAGACATCCCCCTGACTTTGTGTGGAAAATCATCATATTCTGATTTATCCTGGAGTTCTGTTGAGTTTGCCCAAAAATATATATATTTTTCCCGTTGTGGTTAAAGGTTTGCGGTACCGACAACAAGACCTACGCCTCCTCCTGCCACTTCTTTGCCACCAAATGTGCCCTGGAGGGAACCAAGAAGGGCCACAAGCTGCACCTGGACTACATCGGACCCTGCAAACGTACGCTCACACACCTGGATGCTGTTCTCAGCATCCTGTTTTTTGTTTGTTTCTCTGTCGTACCTACGGAGGTCCTACAACATCATCGGCATCATTTCCCGTTCATTCCCGTTGTGTGTTTTTCTCGGTTTGATTCAACCGACGGTGGGAACATGTACCCACTACTTCTAGTCCAGATTCATTTTGCACCCACCTTTTTTTTTTTTTTTTTAAATGACGGTATAAAACTATGACAACGACAGTGGAGTGGGTTCAGTCATGGTTGGTTCTTTTATGCCACAAAGTTCCAGTAGGTTTTTGTCACAGACAAGAGAACCAGAGAACAGAGACGGAGCAGGACACGATGTGATGGACGGATTCTGTGTGGATGATTCACGCTCTGAACGTGAGACCTGAAGCATAGATGGGTTGTTGTTGGTCTGACTCCTCCTCAAACCTCGGACCTTGATCCCTGACTGTGACTGTAGGAGAAGGTCGCTCCCTCCTCGAATCATTTGTAGACTTCCAGGAGAAATTTTTCCACGCTTCTGATTGGTTGAGAAGATGTATCAGCGTGAATAGTCATTGTCGCCCGTTCTTCTGCTCTCTGTCATGTGACTTTTTGGAAAAAGTCCGACGAGTCAGCAGTTTCAATTTTTGCCGTGTGTGTGCGAGGTGAAGCAGCCGAGTCGGTCGTGATTGATGGTCGCTCCTGGGTAGGATCCGTCCTGACACGCAGGCTGGATCTCTGACTCCCCTCCAAGTCAACAAACACAGAGGGAGCGGACCAGTCGGGGCTAAAGGGGCCGAGTGGAGGTCGAGGTTCAACGGACCCTTCTGTCTGTCTGCAGACATCGAGGCCTGCCTGGACACGGAGCTCAACGAGTTCCCCCTGCGTATGAGGGACTGGCTGAAGAACGTTCTGGTGACTCTGTATGAGCGTGACGAGGAGAATAACCTGCTGACGGAGAAGCAGAAGCTCAGGGTGAGTTGACTTCCAGAGAGGAAGGAGTCTGACCTCAGCAGACAAAGGTCTTTGTGTCCTTCATGTGGGCTCTGTGGGCTCTGTGACGTTCCTCATAAAGGTGATTGATGTTTGTCGCTGCTGGACTACAAACATCACATCGACATTTGTTCAGCGTCTCTTGTTTAAAACGTTAAATCGTTAGTGCTCAAAGTGACTTTGAAACATCAAATCTTAACAAACTGTTTGGTTCATTCCTTCTCTCTGTGTCTCTCTGTCTTTATGTGACTGAAGCACACGTAAACCCCACAGAGACACAGTGCACCAACTGACACAACTGACACAGCCTTTCGGCCCCGTTTGCGTCGGCGGACCTTCTCCGTGACGTGCATTTGATCTTTCAGGTGAAGAAGATCTACGAGAACGAGAAGAGGCTGCAAGCCGGCGAACACTCCCTGGACCTGCTGGCTCACGACTTCCAGAAGAACTACAACATGTACATCTTCCCCGTCCACTGGCAGTTCGGCCAGCTCGACCAGCACCCCGTGGACGGGTACGTACGCACGTTTCCACGCCCTCTCTCACATATCAGACCGTCTGTGACCGTGTCCGACTGCTGGTACGTGTCACACCCACAGATACCTGACGCACACCGAGCTCGCCCCCCTGCGTGCACCGCTCATCCCCATGGAGCACTGCACCACCCGCTTCTTTGAGGAGTGCGACGCCGACAGCGACAAGTACATCGCTCTGGAGGAGTGGGCGGCCTGCTTCGGCATCAAGGAGCGTGAGTGTCGACAACCGATAGGAAAACAGGAAACAACAAACGACATCCTGACAGGAACTGGTTGTGGACGCCTGTTTCTTCTTATTGTGTTTCCGGTCCTTCGCAGATTTATGTCATGTTTTTACCGTAAAGCTCAGAGTATGGGTGAACAAATATAATTCTATATTTTTAAGATATTTCTGATATTTCACACCAACCGTATCCCCGGCGCTACCATGGCTCTATATGCTAGCAGCACACTCCCCTGCCTGGTGTGAAACAAGAACTAGGAGAAGGAGACAACTTCCATCTGTTGCGGAAAGTTGAGAAGCTGGATATCACAGCCAATGACTCACCAGCTTCCAGCGACAGGGCGAATGGGATTACCGTAATGACAGCAACATGGCTGTTCTCAACGTTCAGAGAAACGTCCGTCACACCAGGTCGAGGAACCGAGTGACACTTCTCAGCTTTCAGGAGCCGTTTGACGGTGTCTGATCAGCGCAAATAGTCATGTAATTACGGTAGTCCAAAGTATGCTCGTGTGACAGTAGCGCCAGGTATACCGTCGGTGATAAAGTGTTAAAACTACAAAGGGGATCAAGAGACATTCATGGAAATACAATATAATAAAACTGTGGAAATAAATAGAAATAATTTGTAGAAATTCAATTATTTGTATCTCATTCTAACATTAAATTAATTTGTGGTAATATTTTGCACCATGAATGTCATCTGAAGGACTCCGTACATGGTTTTGTAAAGATACCCAGATGTGTTCCTTCTCCCCGCTGACGGAGGTTCTAACGTGTCTTTGCAGAGGACGTGGACCAGGACCTTGTCATCTAAGCTCCTCCCACCAGCTGGAGCACCATGACAACTCCTCGCTACTGATGGGATGAGGTGCTCATCCCTAAGTTAAAAAAAACAACAATAAATATCACAGTAACGGTGCTAATTGCAATTTTTTAAAAAAAAGAATTGTTTCTAGATAATGACCTTTCCTACCTATACCACTAAAATAAGATTACAAAAGAGAGACCGTACTAACTTTCCCTTCTCACGTTTGAATGAGACACCCAGTTAGGAAAAGAAGAAAACTCTGATGTAAATGTATTTTGTTGACAATATTTTATATATGTGTTAAGAGTTGTTCAGGGCTTTAATTTGACATCGATCTTAAGGAGACAAAAAACTGTAAAGTCCAAATAAAGTTTCTAAATAAATGCTCCCTCTGCTTGCTTCCTGTCAACAAACTTTTGCTTTTTGATGATTTGACCATTGTTTTATTCTCTTTCTCAACTCGGAACGAGGGCACACGTGTACTGATACCTGAGACAATCAAGAGGACGTATTGTCTGCACCTTTTATTTACCTTGATGTGGGGAAATATTGCGGGCTGAGAGTTTTTTTCTCACCATTCCGTTGACTCTGAGAACACGACGTAACTCGTTCCATGAATAAAAGACTATTAAAGATGTGCGAATCTCTGCATTCGTTCATGTGCGTCAATTCTCTCTCTCTCTCCAAACATCTGACAGGAACGTTGTGTTCCTGTCAGATGTTTGTTCACCAGGAAGTTGGGACCGTATGAGAAAGAGTCTCAGTGGTCACTTGTCTGTCTCTGAGTCTCTGAATGCAGCCTTTGTGCTTTTAAATGCTCCTTCCGACAAACGGCCTCTTAAACGGCTTTCTTTCTCAACCACGAGTCGTTGTCTGCGGATTTAGGTTTACATTCTGCTACACACTGGAATTTGAGATAATTCATCTTTGTTCCACGAGATAGAAGGAACAACTTTGATTGTTTTAAGTCAAATCATCATCAAGGAATCATTTTCTCAGTAAATGTCAACTGGCTAACTCACTGCTGAAACAAGTGCAGTCTCTATACATGTACTACTACTAATACATGTTGTTGCTGAAGCTAGCAGTTTGCATGATGGTACAGCTAAAGCTAACAGTTGACCTGGCCCTATAAATGTTACATAATTGAGTTTGTCCACAGACTCTGCACATTTCACAGTGATGTTTGAACGACATGTCAGATTGTTGTTGTGTGCTGATTTCCGTCAGTTGTGTTCTTACAATTTGAAATTTAGCAGATGGGAGAGGTTAACCGGCTGTCCATTGACAGCGTCCAATGACTGAAACATGAAAATAACTTGGACTAACTGAGCGAATCCATTCATTGGATAAATGATAGGGCACTTAATCCAAACTAAACATATCTAAAAGAACGCAAGCAAGTGTAGGTAATAATCTATACTTATTTGGCATATCTGCTTTCCAAACTGCCCTGTTGCATAAAGTTCTCTGTGGTCCCTTGAGAGACAGCAGGGGGAGACTCAAGGCACCTAATCACCATCCTCACCGCTTCATCCCGGCTCCAGTGTGAACATGAACAAACAGCTGAGTCCTGTACAAAGTGTTCAGTGGCTCCCGAGAGCTGCGGCTGCTTCCTGAGGAGGAGAGGAAGAACAACTCGAGGGTGTGGCGTCTGTTTGCACGTCCTGGACCACGTGTCAGTAGGTTTGGGACATGATGCAGGGTTCAAAGGTCGGTGGGGCCCTATGCATCCAGGTTTATGCTGCAAAAATTCAAAATCTTCCAAAGAATATTTGACTGATTTCTCATCAGAATGTCTGATGCAGACACCTTGTTTTATTCTTAATTTCATTCTTCAGTCTTAAAATCTGCCAGTGGAAGAAGTGGTTTCTTTTTGTTCCACTGGCAGATTGTACTGTTTATTTCAAGTGACAATTTGCTTGAAAGAAGTAAAAATCTTCTAAGAACAAGTTACCAAGTTGGTGATTTGTCTCCAATGTAAAGAGATTTTATGACTAGAAATGAGATGATTATTATTCTTTGTAAGATTTTGAGTTTTTGCAGTGGAGCTGGATGTGACGAGTGTCATAAGTGTTTTTTTTTTTTTTTTTAATCAAATGTTTTTGTTGGATTCCTCTCAAACCTCCATGACACCACTGGATTATGCAGCTGCAGAAGATGACATCATGGGAAAGTTCCAGATGGTCGATTCACATAATCAGATGTAGTCCTCATGCGAATCAGCTGCTGATTCAAATATTCTGCAATGTCAATCAGCGCTCTCTGTATTGAGAGCGCTGTCTTGTCTGTCATGACCAGAGTCTCAAACCTACGAAGACACCAGAGCTACTGCAGGAAAGTCCACAGGCGCTGAACAAAAATTGAGAAAACGAAATAAGATAAGAAATTAACAATCTATTGAATACAAAACAAAGATAAATGATGAAATTGGAAAAAATAAAAAGCAGCGTCACTCGTTGACGTTACTTCCGTTCTAGTCCGTTCTATTCTTTTATGTATATGCTTTTGTCGCCCCCAAGTGGCAAAAAGGTTTGGGTGCGCCGCACACTAAGTAGCTCGGCAGGTACACGTGTAAAACGAGCGCACCTTCACGGATTACTGTGACGTCATCGGCCCCATTGAGGAACCTAGGCGGGGGAACATCCAATCAAGATCGGGTATGAACTCGGGCCGCTGCAGTAGCCCGACAGTATTGGTAGATGGTCAACATGAGTGAATGTGATTGGCTAAAGCCTCCAGAGAGGCGGGATGTCCGGTAGGCCTGCGCAGCTGAAACCGGTAAGCGAGTTGTGCAGCACGTTGTGAAGCCGCTGGTGTTTCTGGCGTCCGCCGAGGTGATTCAAAGAAATCACTTGTTTCCCCAATCAGCTTTTTTGATAATTGACTCGCTGGTAAGTTGTTGTCTTGGATAAAATGTCACACATGTCAAGCGAAAGTCGAATTCGATTCTTTAATCGTGCTCATGATTAACTGGGTCGTTGTTCATTGGTTCCGACTATGTCCTGAATTGAGCCGGTGGCTATTAGCAATTAGCTTTGCACAATTTAGCACGGTTGTTGCGTGTCGATCCATGCCAAGAAGGTTTGGGTTTTCAATAATTACATGAAATATTAGCAAAATTATTGTCAGTACGGCATGCGAATGTGTGGACTTAAATTGAAGAATTACGTCGCCACCGGTTTCCCTATTCACAGTCAGGATTTAGCCACCGCCCTAGTATAGCCCAGTTTTAGTTTTCACCCACTCCTTCTCTGGCCTGAATTTCCTCCTCATTCACTGCCGTTAATTTAATTCCATTTATTTGAAAATGGGACTAGAATGACACGGTCTGCCCTTCGCGGACCCAACCCGCTAGCTTAGCCTGTCTTAGCACAGCGCTGCTCCGGAGGCCGGGGGTCGGCCGAGACACGTGTTGGAGCCGCCGGGGAGCCCGAGCAGCGGCCGATGCATTGTGCAGCATTGTGCCGTGTTCGGGGTCGTTCGTTATCCCAGTTGTGGTGGGTCAGAACCAGTGAGGCTGAAGGTGAGGCTGGGGTTTATATCTGGAGCCCGGCGGTGGACTGTGCGGAGGCCGGGCGGGCACATCGTGGCCTTTGTCCGGTGCCTTCGTCCTTCCTGCCCAGCCTGCTGTGGAGGTTTATTCACCCTCCTAACTTAGGTTTGATGTTGTCACACTGCAACAATTCAAAATGTTACAAACGATTCGGTTTATTTCTACTTACATTGTCAAATTTCCAATTAAATAAAGTCTCTGTACACCTAAAATAAGACGCAGAAACTGAGAAAGTAACTTGTGCTTAGAGGGTCGTCACTTGTTTCAAGCAAATTTAACTTAAAGGTTGAAAAATCTGTCAGTGGAGCAAGTGATTTTTCTTATTACAAGCAAAGAACATCTTGCTCCACTTGCAGATTTTTCTGGTGGAAAAAAATGTGTCTAAACAAGTTTAGAGGTTTGTGTCTTGTTTTAAATGTAGATAGATTTTTATTTTCACTAGAAATAAGAAATCTTCTGAGTAACATTGAGTTTTTGTGTGCAGCTCGCTCTGAACTTGTTGGACACAAATAGGAGTGATTGGTTTAGTGTGTTGGATCAGGCCTGGTGTGTGTGTGTGTGTGTGTGTGTGTGCGCGTGCGTGCGTGCCCGCCCCAGGACAACAGATGGCTGTGGGTTGTTGGACAGGTGTGGCGGACAGGCCATCCCAGAAAAGGGCTTCCTGGGGGTTGTTGAATGATTTTTCCAGTGTTGCTGGTCTATTTTAGTGTGAAGGGGTGAAGCTGATGTTTCCTGCAATCCAACATACTGAATGATGGTTACTCAATTTTCTCTCAAAAAGCTCCATTGTTCTTCATGACTGATGCTTCCACAGCTATCGTTCTTTTTCTTCCGTGAAGACGCACACTGCACGTCCTCTGGCCTTTGTTCCCTGTGGATGAATGCACGGCCATTAGAAACCTCTCACTTCCAACCGACTAAAGAACAAATCTTTTGGGTGAATGAACTGTACTGAATCACTGACTGAAAGGATTGGTTCATTTCTAGGTTAAGCTGAGTGCGGCAGTAAACTACTGGGTGAGTCCGACTGACAAGGAAACTATCGGAACATTAAACGTAGTTGATTAGATCACATTACAAGACCAAACCTTCTCTAATATACACACGTTTATAGCAGGAATAAATGAAACTCAAATGACTGACGGACTGGGTACATTTGATTAGTTAATCCGACATTTAGTGTCAAATATTGTCATTTAAAGATAAGTGCTGCACCCTCTTATTGAACCGCATTTTGTGGTTTCCACTGCACATTGAAACCAGCGATATGAAGAAAGTACAGCGTGTACTTGGTGGAAGTAGTTCACAGGTGAATGAATCAGCCAACAGAGGGCTTCTGTCAACGAATCTTTTGAATGAATCAATTCTTGTGACTCAGTACACCGCACAGAGTCGTAATCGAAGTCGCTCTCACGTCCGTTGTGATAAATTTTGGTTTCGTGGGCCGACCTGTCCGCTGTATAGTCTGACCCCCCCCCGCCCCACTCGTTCTGAGTATGTGGTGACGGTTTACCTCCAATGGGAATGGAATTGATCCGATATTAGACGTTTTTGAAATATTTACTCAGGGCCTGAACAGGAACGATGTCTGGACGCGTTAACACAACGGTCGGTGCAGTGCAGGAACAGGACTTCACCTGAATGAACAGGAGAGGAATAACTACATATCATAGATGGAAAACTGACATATTGTCGTAATCATCCATATTGGAATGGAAGAAAAGTCCTGTGTGAGATTCAGTTTGATCGTATCGCTCGGTTCATTGTGATGAGTCATAAATGATCTGATTGAAACGCAGCTCTGCTGAACACGTATGAGTCAGCGTCACATGGCGAGTTCACATCCAAACCTCCATGTTTCACAAGCACAAATACGACGTCTTGTGTAATAGTCCACTGAGTTTCTGCAACGAGTCTGAAGTTGCAGTTTGACGAGCAGACCTTTAATGCAGAGGGCGCTTGTCAGACGTTGTGTCAACACACGTTCTCCATCGTTCTAGACATTTAATTCATCTCCAAAATAAATGGACAATTCTTCTCCTGTCCATCGTCCAGTCTGACTTTGTTCCAACCTGGTCTCAGGGTGCAAACGTTCTCTGCCCTTGTCTTCACGTCTGGACGTCTCAGTGAGTGTGTAGAGGAGGCGAAGATGCGTTTGGTCCATGTGGACCTGAGCTGAGATCACAGCTGACGTCCAGTGTGGTCTTCTCTCCAGACATTTCCAGTTGACCAAAGAAATGGTGATGGAGAAGCCAAGTGCCCAGCTGGTCGGGCGAGAGTTTGTCCGACAGTATTACACACTCCTGAACCAGGCCCCCGACTACCTGCACAGGTACGCCCGTCACTGCCTGCGCACGTGTGTGTGTGAGAGTGAATGGGACTGGTTGTTTTTGACTGTGTGTGTGTGTGTGTGTGTGATCCTTCTTCCTGCTCAGGTTTTATGGAAAGAACTCCTCCTATGTGCACGGTGGCCTGGACACCAACGGCAAACCAGTGGAGGCAGTTTACGGTCAATCTGTGAGTGGTTCGCACGCACGCACGCACACACACACACAGTTCAGTCATGGATTAATGCCTGTGCACATTTCAATGACCACATGATTAAAAACCCTTCCAACTCGTCAGTGTTGGAGCTCTGACGGTATCTGCACACGAGCACACTACTGTGATTACACGACTGCGTAGAAACCGTTGAACCGTTATTGAAAGTTGAAGTTTCACTTCACTTCCAAGATGCTGTCATTACGGTAATGGTACTTAGGCTAGTGTGGATGTATCGGTGACGTACACATATGACGGTAGACCCAGTGTTACATACACACAGCATAGTTTGGATTACCGTAGTATCAGGAGACTATACAAATGTACAAATCTTAATTTGTTCGGTGCTGGGGACACGTTTGACTGTTAAGTTGACTCAACTGACTCTAAATGTCAGCGCTGTGACGTATGTGAACCCTCTGTCCGCCTCAGGAGATCCATAAGACGGTGATGGCTCTGAGTTTCCGCGACTGTCACACCAAGATCCGACACGTGGACGCTCACGCCACCCTGAACGAAGGCGTGGTGGTGCAGGTGATGGGCGAGCTGTCCAACAACCGGCAGCCCATGAGGAAGTTCATGCAGACCTTCGTGTTGGCGCCGGAGGTTCGTCGCCGTCCGTCCTGACGTTTGTCTCTGTGCGTCGTCACGCTCTCACCTTCCTCTGCTCTTCCAGGGAACTGTGGCGAACAAGTTCTACGTCCACAATGATGTGTTCCGTTATCAAGACGAGGTGTTTGGAGACTCTGACTCAGAGCCTCCTGAAGGTGAGAGGTCACCAGGGTTAACGTCTGATGTCCACATACCATTTTAAGATTTAACGGTAGCATACTGTGGAGGACCGTAAATACCGACTATTTGTACGATCTGAAAATGGTTCCTGAAAGCTGACAACTTCACTTCAAAGCCAATTTACTGTCATTATGGTAATGACTTGCCGGACTCTAGATCCAGAGTGAATGGTATTACCACAATGACAGCAACATGGCTGTCAGCGCTCAGGAACCGAAGGAACCTTCTAGCTCCTTCCTCACACCAGAGGAACCCATTGACACTTTCAGGAACCGTTTTCTGATGGTGCAAATAGTCCTGTAATTACGGTAGCCCTCAGTGTGGCGTTGGTGTTGAAGGGTGAACGTCCCCTGTGTTTGTGTTCAGAGTCTGAAGACGAGGTGGAGATCGAGGAGAGGGTCCCGTCACCCGACGTGGCTGCTGAGGACCCGGCTCCTTTCTACGACCCCGCGTCCTGGTATGGGTCGTGTCCTCAGCTGACGTTCGTCAGTCGTCGTCCCTCCTCTTCATGCCTGTTGTCTGTTGTGTAGTTCAGAGCCGGCGGCTCCCGCTGACGACGAGGTGACGGCGGCGAGTCCGGAGCCCGAGGTGGAGAAGGAGACTGAGGCTGCGGCGGCCGTGGAGCTGAAGGCCGAGACCCTGCTGGAGACACAACCGGACACGGCCGACGACCAGACAGACAAAAGCCCCGCCGCTGCCCCGCCCACCGCAGAACCCGTGTCTGTGCCCACAGAGCCCGCCCCCGCTGCTCCCGAGGAGAACAGGGTGAGTGGAGGCCGCAGACGGTGGGTGAACTTTGACCTCAGTGTGGACATCTGTTGACTCCAAATGTGTTCCTCAGCCGTTCTCCTGGGCGTCAGTCACCAGTAAGAACCTCCCGCCCAGCGGCGCCGTCCCAGTCTCAGGATTCCCCCCACATGTCGTCAAAGCAACTCCCACGGCGCCGGTAGGTGGACGACCTGTTGACCTGACATGGACCTGGTCCTACCTACCAAAGTCCTACGCCATGAACCTTTCTTCTTCTGTGTCTCTCGTAGCTCCGTGTTGAATCTCGTCGGCATTTTCTTTTAGTTACTATGGTAACCAGATCACAGACACAGAAGAAGAAACACTGACTTTAAACTGAACCGACTCACCGTCTGCTGCAGCTGAACGCAGCACGGATGTTGACTGTGTGTGTGTGTTTTGACTCTTTCAGCCCAGAGTGGAGATGAAGCCAGAGTCGCAGACAGCCCCACAGAGACCACAAAGAGACCAGCGGCCGAGGGAACAGAGACCCGGGGGTCCGCCGCCACCGCACAGAGGACCCAGACCAGGTACCCGCGGTCAGACCCGGCGCAGCCTCGGTGTGTCACAGAACCATCACGTCTCACAGTGCTGCTCCTCTTTGGCAGCTCGTGAGGGCGAACAGGGCGAGTCAGAAGGTCGCAGGCTGGTCCGGTACCCTGACGCCCACCAGCTCTTCGTCGGTAACGTCCCTCACGACGTGGACAAGACGGAGCTCAAGGAGTTCTTTGAACGTGAGTCTCATCGGGTTCCAAACGTGGACGAGTTGGACGGATCCTTTGTAGACGTTCTTTCTTGAAGAAGTTCGTTACCTCCACCAAGGATCCACCAAGGTTTTGCTGATGTTTGTAGAATAACTCAGTTATGAAGGTATTGTTACATTTCTGTAGTATCTGTCTCTGCCTCCAGGTGATTGTTTTGGTGACAATCTGTCACCAAAGTATTTCTCTGTTCTTGCTGATTGTTTTGAAATATCATACACACGTTGGGGGCGGGGCCACAAACATGTCACATGTTATCCAGATTGGATCAAAATTGCAGGAAAATTGCAGGAAAAATCCGGAAGGTTATGATGAGAAATCCCATTTAGTAAAAGTTTTAAAGTTTTTGAACTGTGATGAAACATAGTTTTAAACATCAGTGTGTGAACCTGTCGATCTCCAGAGTACGGGACCGTCCTGGAGCTGAGGATCAACAGTGGAGGAAAACTACCCAACTTTGGCTTCGTGGTGTTTGACGACGCTGAACCGGTGCAGAAGATCCTCGGCAACCGGGTAAGACGCCCGTCAGCCTCATGGTGAACGGGAGAGGAACAGGAGGCGAAGTCGGGTCTGTCATAATAAACCAGACACAGAACTCCACCGTTCACCTCGTAGCATGCAGGAGATCTCCTAATACGGTTCGGACTCCAAAATTCAGCCGTCCTCATACACCCTCACAGACTGGTCCTCACACCATACCCACCATCTGTAATCTATCCTCCCGTTTCTACCTCAGACGACTGTATGAACATTGTCACTGAGGAAACCTCAGCAGATGGACTCCTACTGTCAGACATGGCTCCTTCAAATGACATAAGCTTATTATTTTCAGATGTGACTGTAAACATAAGGGAGGAGTTTTCATTTATGCAAAAGACACAGTTCATGTGCTTCTTCATCTGTTCCTAAAAACAATTTGAACATGTTGCAAAACGTTTGTTTTGGAAATGCACACGTCATTACTGGAATTTACACAATGCTGGTGTGGATCATCGAAGTGCTATTTCCCACGGAGAACGACCACAAAACCTCAAACCTCCTCAAACATGAAGGTGATTTGAATTCCGTTTGTTCACCACACTGTTCCTGTTTCACCTCCAGCCCATCAAGTTCCGAGGCGACGTCCGTCTGAACGTGGAGGAGAAGAAGACTCGCTCAGCCAGGGAGGGCGACCGGCGGGACGTCAGGCCCCGGGGGCCTGGGGGTCCCAGGGAGCGAATAGGAGGCGGTGGTGGCCCCAGAGGCCCCCCCACACGCGGAGGCATGGCACAGAAACCCAGCTTCGGCTCCGGACGGGGTGCCGGCCCCGGCGAGGGCCGGTACTCGGCACCGCGGCAGTGACGCGTCCGTCTGCTCGCCGAAATTCGACTTTAGTGGGTTTTGATTTATCGCAGCAGGAAATCAATTGGACAAACTCCAAATTCAGCCAGAAACCCTCCTCTACTTTGGGAGGTCAGGCGTCAAAAGTTTGGGTTTGCTGCTCACGCACACCCTGACCTCTG